>VZUI01033926.1:0-65609 GCA_013401135.1 Cettia cetti
TTATTATTATTATTATTATTATTATTATTATTATTATTATTATTATTATTATTATTATTATTATTATTATTAATTGCTATTTTGAAGGAAAAGCCGGGATGCTCCCGGCAGCGGTCGGCGGCACGGGAGGACAGCGGCCCCGGCACCTGCGGCTGCTCCCGGCTGCCGCTGCCCTCGCCCGCCCCTGGCCGTGGCCCTGCCGGCTCCCGGCTCGTCTCCTCCTCGGCCCCAGCTTCCCAGGCCACCGGGAACGGGGAGCATCCCTGCCGGCTCTGCCAGGGCGCCCGGCGGTCCCTGTGCCGCGGGGGAAGGAGGGCAGGCGGGGAGAAGCGCTTCCAGCATCGGGGGCAGACCGGCTCATTCAAGCCGTGCTGTCTGCCCACGGGGCAAAATAAATACAGTTTGGGACGATAAAAAGAAAACAACAAAACAACCCGGAGCTGGGAGTGCTTCCCGAGAAGAGTCAGCCCTCCATTTTGGTAGGCGACATCCCCCAAACCTCTACTGTCAGAAATTGCACTAAATGTCAGGTTGTACTTTAGACTTTGCTGCCACCAAAGAAGAGAGTACGCAGAGGTACAGGCTGAACTTGGCTGAATAAACGAAGCTACAAAGTGCAGGCGACCTTCATGGCACCTCCTGTGTGCCTGTGTTTAGCAAACGTCTCGACGTGTCGCACGCTGTCTGCCTAACGCTTTACAGAATACTTCATGATGCTTTACTTCTACAAGTCGAAGACTGATGAAAGAGAAACAAATTTGTTTGCAAGTCACATATAAACTGCATGGTAATTACTGCGTTAACACATGCCAACGTTTTAGTTTTAAAACGCAGGTAAAATAAATTATCTATTCAACAGTCCTTTTAGTAAGAGACTAACATGGTGAAAGCACGGGAATTTCCACTTTAAAGAAAGCGAAAGCGAGTCACACTTATGAAAACTATATGTTTTAACCAAGAGATACCATGAATGAAAGTAGATGTAGGAATGTTAAGCAAAACCTCTTTCACTTTGGAATGTACGGATTGTGTACGGGCTTAGAGTGGAGCTAGTAATGTATTACTTGACCTATTTTTTTAAGCCAATGAAAGATTTAGGTTAACTTCATCATGTGTTTTTAACCACTTTCTTCCAGACATGCAGCAGCATTTTCTAAAGTCCTTGCATGTCACAGTGTTTATACAAGTATCTTTTTTTGAGAGCATGAGTCTCATAATATAGCCTGATCCTACTTCCATTAAAAGAATGGGTTTGCTCTTCATTTCCATTATAGGCCCATTAGCAAATTTTGATCGTAAAGAAATTATCCTTAATTTTTTTATTTCACAAAGAATCTTCATTTCAATTTTTTTTCAATGCTAAGCAGCTGAGTTATCTAGGGAAAAGGAAATTTTCTCATTACTGCAGCAATTTATCTGCTATTTCAATCAAGAGTGTCTGTAGTAGAGACGTCTTTCATTCTTAACCTTAGGGAACATATTGCGTAGATGAGAGACCTACAAAATGAGGAATCTTGGACAAGCAACAGAAAAAAAGTGTATGTGGAATATTTGTTAAAATGATTGTTGTCAGGTAACATATAGTTGCTTGAGAACACAAGTTTCAGGAAGATACAATCAACTGAGACTGTATTAATAATAAAACATATAGACTTAGTAGGTTGTTTCCACCACTTAATAGTTGTATCACAAGGAGTTGTGCCACTAGTTCATGTTTACTAAACTATGAGAATTCAAACAATATACCAAATAAATACCCTCTACAAGTAAAGGAAAAGTTCCATCACACAGTGAAATCCATCTCTCAGAAAGTATGAAAGTGCTGATGTGTATTTGTTGGTCCTTCCTGAGCATCCTTCAACCAAACCTAAACACACACTCACTCTCCAAACATAAAAGGTGAGCATCCATGGCTGAACCTATCTACCATCTGTGGGTGGTGTCTATACCTTCACTTTCGTACAGACATCACAAAACAGGACACTTGTTATATTTTTTTTCTAAGGGAATTCATCACTCTAAGATGCTGTTAAATGGAAGGCCAGTTGTGACAGGGAAGCATAAACTACCTTTACATCAGTCTTGGTAGGGAAAAATGTATTTATAGAGCTTACATTAAAACTCATTCCCAGAATTGCAAGCACTTAGTGGAGAGCTATGGATGTCATACTTTATATAATCAGTCAACCACCAATATCAGCAAGCCACTTCTTTTTTATAGTTAAAAAAATATATAATAAAAACACACCCCTCCTTTACAAAACAAGAAGGTATATTTTTGACCTAGGAAAACTTCTATCAAAATCAAAATACAACTATGAACTTGACATTTCTGAAGAAAATTAATGTGTGACCATTTAAAAAATGGTTAAATAAATAGTTGATGTACCTACAACTTTTCTTTGATAATTTTGATGATACTACATTTAAAAATGATAAATTAAGCTGCATCTTCAGTAACAAACTTTGTCTTTAATTTGCTGAAGCAAAACACAATGGTCTGCGCCTTATGGTAAAAAGACATATTATTATCAAAAAGTCAATGCAAATGCTATTTTATTATTCCCAAACTTTTTAAAGCTAATGCTAGCTTATTTTTAAATCATATAAGGTGCTTTGAAGAGCTTGGGAGAACTACAGTTGCTTTTATTTTGATTTTTCTTTGAGGTTATCTCAGCCTCTCAAAAAGCTTACCACTCTGAAACTACCTTTTTCAATCACAATAATTAAGGCCTTGCTTTATGGCATCCAATCATGATATGAGAGGCTCAGGATGTGGTCGAGAAGCTAGCTAGCTTTACAGAAATGCATTTCCAGACTAAATCTTACTCTAAAATAGTTTGTCAGCCTTACATAGACAAATAATGAAATTCTGTCCTTGATTCAGCCTAGTTCAATTCACATAATATGTCAGATTAGCCACCATTTCAAAGGTGCCTTCACAGAGGATTAAATCACCTAAATTGTTCCAGAATTTAGGGAGACACACACACACACACACACACACACACACACACACCCCAAAAAATAGAAAATAAAAAGAAAAAAGGAATTATTATGAATCCTGTTGATTCAATAAAGGACTTCAAAGGAGGTTTCCTTAAATTAATGATCATCATATAACAGTGTTCATCCATAAATCTGAAGTGGTAAGGTAAAAAAGTCTGCTGTATTTCAGGAGTACTATCTGGGAGTATCTGAAATCAGTGGGAACCCCACAAGTGTTATCAGAGGAAGAACTGGTTGAGGGAAGGGTTCCTGCAGGGGGTACCATAGGGCATCTCCTGTTTTACTCATGACAGCGGCAAGTCTGCAACTGTTGGTGGTGGAGTTGAATTACACAATAACATGTAAAGAAAGAGTGATATACTCTATAGCTGAAAGTTATAAAAACTAAACACCACTGCTATTTCATCTACCTACATTTAAAATTATGAAGGTATTTGTATACATACATATATCATTCCCTACTGGAGCTGTTTCCCACTTCCTTTTCCTTGCTTTTTTTGTTTTTTTGTTTTTTTAAATTACAGTCTACTTCCATTTTTACAAGTACTTCCAAGCAGGTCATCTGAGAGGAATGTACCCTTAGCAGCTCAAATTATTTTTTTTTTCCCTGCATTATTTAAAAGTAGACTTCAGATTGTGACTATTTGTTCTAAGGGTAAGTAATAAGCAAAGGACCAGATGCTAGAGTCTTTTCAATTACAGAAACATTTAAAGACAGCTGTACCATATAAACTCTCATGGAGGAATCATATGCTTGCAGCATCTGGTGAGTTTTGGCCATGCCTCCAGTATGTCATATCTGATCTGAGGCACAAGCTAGGGTGAGGCTTACTTCGCCCTGTGTTTTTTTGGGGGATAGGGGTGTGCAGGTTTTTGACCCTAAACAAGAACCAACACTTCAAGCCTTACATTTAGTGGCAGGAAATAAACATTACTTTCAGCCCCTGTAACCCCTTTAATACAAAGGGGCTGGTGCTAAATTGATATGACTACCTTACATTACTTATTTTACCATAATAAAATACCAGGGTTATTATCCAGAAAAGAGCATCCTGTACTTGTGAAATTTCTGCAATTTCATTCCACTTGCACAAACATGAAAAATATATTTCTGAGAACATTGTTCTGATGAGTCACGTTCCTGGTAGTGTGAAAGCACATCCAGAAAATAACCATGCTGGAGTCCCTGTTCATAAACTGGCATGAGAAAGTACCAGTAGGGCAGAAATTACACTACACAAGCACTGCTCCTACTTGTGGGTGGATGGCCATGCAAAGATAACCTTTGAGAAGGCTACAGGCATGAAGCTGAAAGTGTTCAGAAGGTTTATTTTCCTTTCAGAATTTGTATTTGCCTCTTTTCTCTGACAAAGGAGTTCCCCATGTCAGCAGTAACAAATCAAAAGAGGGCTGAAGAATCATGCCCTCTCTCACACTCTGCTTTCAGAAGTTACTGTCGGTAACAATTTTGTTTCACAGCCCCATTTTTCTGGCTGGCTAACATGAGCTCTGGGTAACCCTTTGTCAGGGTTCTCATGATGACACAAGCCATGTTGTTGAAACAGTATGTTCTAAAATGAAATGAACAGTACGTACAAATTATACACGCACGACCTGGCAGCCAATACCACACTGCAAATGAATGAAGTTCTGGAGAGGACCATTAGGAAGCACCTGAAAAACCAAAGCTTAAGTGTCCTGTGTTTGCCCTTCAAAATAATACAGGTGCTGGACAAACATTTTAAGATACATGAACACTTTATTACATATTAAAATTGCAATAATATTCTTTAGTGCAAAGATACTAAGTGCTCTGACTCAAGTACAGGAAACTGCTGTGTTAAGCTAAACTGTGCATCTCATGTATTTTTATTAAATCTATTTCCCTCCCCACATATTAGCTTATGTACAACTGAAAAATTCTGAAGAAAATCTGGCTTCTTTGTCTAGGTACCTAAAAGCAGACTGTTTTGAAAACATGGTTCCTGTTCTGAGGATGAAATATTCTCAAACAAAATTGTTGCTTACCTACCTAACATCACAAATTTAGTCACAAGTGATTAATTAGTGCTTCTGTTTACATACAGATGCTTAATGAGAAAATCCATTTCAATTGTGTATCGAAAAACTTTAAGAACTCAAATCACTGGGCCATGTAAAGTTAGATAAGTTTCTGCTTGATTGTATTTTACATGAGGAGTTTATCAGAATCATATTAGATATGCTGTTATAACCGACCCAACTGTATATCTTTGCATATTTTTATTAGCATACAAATATCAAGGTTTTATTAGGAGACATTAGCTCCACTAAATGTTAGGTATATAACAAATCCAGCTTTGATGCTGTTGATCATCACACCAGCAGTTTACATCTGACGTAAACCTCTCAGAGGCATAGGAGTGATTCCATAAACCACAAAGCAATGGCTCTGTTCACATAAGTTACATACCCTCATGAAGCTGGGAAATTTCCCTGGCCACTTTTTGCACATATTTTAGAGAGCTGCCTAGTCAAGACTGCCCTTGCTTTAAAAGGAGTGGGAACGTGAGGATACTGCCATATATAAACAGCAGATACCATGCCCTGTTTCTATATATGTAATTCTAATTTTGGAATAATTGCATCTCTTTTTTCTCGTTTGATATATGATTAAAAAAAAAAAAGGGTGAAAGTGTTTTCTGTGAAGAAGAAAATTCATTCTGGGTTTTGATGACTTAGCACAGAGAATATCTGGGTTACATTCTTAATTTGAACAACATCCATTTTGCTGCATTTCAGTGGCCAAAACAACTACTTTAAAGTAAAAGCCTGAGTAGAGAAAATAATTGCATTTTGTTAATGATTTGAAAGTTTTGTTTCATGTTTATTAGGTTAAACTTATTTCATGTTTATTAGGTTAAACTTATTTTAAGTTTAACCTGCTGAATTTTGTATCTTTATCATTAGTGGGAAAGTGAACAGTTGTAGGAAGGAGGAGAAGTGTTTTAAAGGTTTAATTCTGATTCTTAATATTTTTTTCTTTCTTGCAGTTTTGTTAATAAACCAGTTTTTTATATCTTTTAAGTTTTGAGCCCGCTTTGTTTTTCTCCTAATGCTATCTCACAGCAGGAAAAGAGTAAATAATTCTAATGGGCACTCAGACCACTACACTAATTTTGGAAAACAGAAATTGGTGAACGTGAAAGCACTACGCCTGCGGTGCCCAATTTTTGCTTTGCTATTTTATTGAAGCAGAATACTGTCATCTTATACAAAATGCAAATGGATCTATGTTTTTTGAAAAAACTCCTTTCAAAATTATTCCATTCACCTAAAATCTCTTATTTAATGTAAACTGCAACTCTTGGTACATCATACTATTGTTAACTTTCTTAATATAAGGGTAAGGACTCACACTGCTCCTTACTGGCAGCTCCTAAAATATGTTACGTTTTACATCCCTAATAACTTCAATATTTCAATGGCCTGGTCCATTGTCTACCTGCAGAAATAGTTGCTGAAAAAAATGTGATTAAAAAAAAAATTGCCTGTGTGGCTTGCCTAGAGCAGATTTAAACCCTTGAAAAGATGATCACTAGTCACAATTATTTAACAAATAATTATTAAGCAGTTAAATTCGCCAGGTTGAAACATCAAAAAATAATTAAAACCATAAACATTTTTTCACCTCTCCCAAGCCACCTTATGTACCAGTTATTTGTAATTTTCCACTCATGCTGTCTGATTAATTCACTCATATGGATGCTTAAAGAAAGCTAAAAAATGACACAACAAATCAGATAAAATCTTGGATTTTTGAAACAAAGAGTTTCATGTGCTTTCCAGAGTTATTACATCAATTGTAGTTAGATTTTGTTCATGTTCTTTCTATATAAAAAAGAAAAGGTATAAACAATTTGCTGTGTTATGATTCTCACTATTCTCTACTGAAATTCTCTTTTCCAGTATCAGAGATGTACTGCAATTCCTGTAATAAGCTGTACTTGAATTTATGAGTAAAACACAGTGTAAATCATTACATGAAGACATGTAATTTTGTTTTCTATGACTCATCAGCTTTTTTCCAGTTCCCACCTTGATATCCAAAAACCCCACCTTTTATTTCTTTTCTTTGGAATAAATTGTATGGCCCAGACACTACAAGCAAGAATACTTCTCTTCCGACTGCACAGCTGTTCTCTTCTGAGTTTTCATTCTTTCTTTCCCCTGTCTCTGAGAGTTGAAATATCACTGAACATTTTCATTGACATTTTCCGATCCTGCTAGGATGCTTCTGGTAGAAAGAAAATCTATAAAGCAGAAAATAAAAATAATCTACTGATTTTTTCCTGAATTCTCAAAAATTGATTAAAAAAAATAGGTTTATTTGTCTTTTTATTGTCCCTTCTAGGCCTAAATAAAAAAAAGAATTGCAATAAGCATTATTTGTTTGCCCAAATCCAGAAGAAAGCAAGAAGTGCCACACCATGCAATAATTATTTGTTGTAAGTTGATACACAACACAAAGCATAAAACCCTTCAAGAATTTCTGTGTTATTTTACATCCCCAGAAACCAGCATCACTGAAAAACGTAAAGGATTTGCTTTTGACTTCAGTGAGTATGGAAAACAGATTCTATATTTTGGGTGGGGTTTCCATTACTTAAAATTTTTAGCAGACAGCAAAGAGATGTAACCTTCTCCTAAAGACAAGCTCTCATATACCAGCTACTCTCATTTTGCTATATCTTAATGTTCTTGAATGCCTGAGGAGCTTTGTCTTCCTGTTTGGCACAGTTCTAAATTGGCTTAAATCATATTTATCCAACATTTACCTGCATTATATTTTCAAGGGTAATTTGTGTCCTTCTCCCAGAGCATTTATTTTTTTGTTCTCTGTAGGGTTCCACTCTGGCCCTGTTCTTACTCAGCAATCTGAAGCTGCCTGTGAGCAGTGTTGGTCATTGGCATGATCCTGGATTTCATTTCTGTGCTGACAAGACACAGATATTGTCAACCAAACCAGCAATTTCAGATGATGCTATTACCATATTGACAAGCTGGTAAGCATAAAAGCCTCTACAAGCATCAATTTTCTTCAGTTAAAATCAGAAAAAAGCCCTGAGCTGTTCATGGCTGGCTCTTGCCATCAACCCACACCCACTTGAACTACTAACCCAGCTTTAAAATTCAACATAGGTTCCTTGGCTAAGAACGCTATACGTTTTATGATTACAAGCTCTTCTTTCAGTGTTGCAGTCAAAAGATTAAGGCTTCTTATTATTAGTTGAACTAAATGTACTTTGCTTCTTGCTCACTCATGCTTTTATGTTCCCTAGGCTAGATTATTCTAATGCCCAGCTTGTTGATCTGCCGAAGAGGCCAATTATCAAATTTCATCTTGTGTAGCAAGTGTTGTTTCCAGAGCAAGTATTGTACAGACTAATGCATGTTTCATACCTGCTCTTCTCTCGTGGTGGCTACTAATACACCACAAAATCTATTTAAGCTATTAATACTGCTCTTGAACTATTAAGTTTTTCCATGAACTTTGACTTATAAGTGATATTTGTCAGGGGGCTGATTCTACCATGTTAAGGGAACGGAACCTTACCACTGACTTCAGACAAACAAAAAAGAGATATAAACACACATATTATCTACTTTTGATGGTAAAGCTATTGCATGGGCACTGGGTGGTGGATTTCTGCTTGTAGCCCCATATATATTTCAGAAAGTGTTGGTGTATCCCAACTGGAAGATTCAGTAGCACTTTCCAGCTCCTGAATCCCAGTGCTTGTGCACTGTGGCTGTACCCTACGTATTGAAATGAAACTACATATAGGCACTGTTTCTTTGGAAAGTCTGATTTTCTTCTAAAGAAAACTCTTCTAAAGAAGACACTTCTCATGTGTCATCACTCTTCTGATCATCCACCAGGCTGATCAGAGCACTAAAACTGACAGAGGGAGTCTGGGCTGCTCTGCCTGGTGATGGTCTGAGTATGCTGACAATGTGCATTGTTTTCAGAGGGGTTCTGGCTTCAGCTATGTCTTTCAGCTGCCATGAAATGCTTAAAAAGTGTTTAATGTCTTGGCTGTTTAATTTTATTTTCATTTTTCCTATGAAGAAGAAAATGCTAAGAGTTTTGTTCCCAGGACTTGTCTTTTAAATGGCCAGAAATTAAACCTACCAGAATAGTGTCATTAGAACCTTTCCTGAGAACACAGAACTTCAAGAGTGAGTGGTGGGGAGTGAGAGGATTTATAACTCTTTAGCATTGACAAAAAAGGTAATTTCACAACAGACTGCAGAACTTTTTTATAGGAAGTCCTTACAAGAGCAAGAATTTCTGCACAAAGGAGTGCTACCATTTAAAAGGAAAAGATCGGTTGTACAACCCCCAAAGTTGTAGCTGAGAATATAGACCTACAGGGATTACTATGAAGATTAAAATATTTTGGCTCTAGTGTCTGCTGTAATGAAAATGCATATAGAGATAAACTGACAGAGCTGGAAAGTATTTAATTTAGATAGAAGCCTACAAAAATTAATGTGAAAATGAGAATTGCTTAGGGATAATAGATTGAGGGTACAAGACTCATTTTTTAAGTGTTAACCTTTTATGTGACAGTGTGATGCTGTAATTAAAATTGTAGCATTCTTTGTTTGGGGAAATTGTTTTATGTTCTTAATTGTTTAGTAATTCCTAGGTTATGATTTTTCTTTTCTGGCAACTTCTGACTGACAGAAGTAGAGGATTTTTCATGTCAATACAATGGAATGAGTGAGCTTCATTGTACTGAGCAAAAGATTAAGCAGCAACTTGTTTTAATTGTTGTAAATTATTAAATTAAACTCTTCTTGAACATTAATATTTGTTCTGGTCTATCGTGAATATGAACATGGAAAATCAATTTATTTCTTTCTAGTAACTGGATCCTTAAGAACTTACCCCAAACTTTGAGCCACTTTGATGTTCAAAGGCTGAGATCAGAGAAGAGAAGAAAAAGAATGGAGACCTCTTCACAATATTTTTACCTTTGAAGTCTCAGGTTAAAAGTACTATTTCTGTGTGCTTAAACAAGCAAAAGAATGAAGGATAAGATCATGAATTATGATAACAGACAAGTGACAAATGTTTTGCATGAAGTACTTTTCCTTGTCAGAGAGAGAATGTTCTTCTAAGAGATTTCCAAAGAGATTGGCAATTTGTAGAGTCAATTATTGGCAAGGAAGAGGTATATACTGTATTTGTGTTTAACTGTTTAAGTGGGAATAAAAGATTCATTTGGAACTTTTCCCCTTTTTTTCCCTCTACATTCCATACAAGTGGTAGCAAACATGTACATTATCCAACTGTCAACAAATCCCCTAGACTCAAGCCTGGAAGAGTACATCCCACGTTTCCCCCATGAAAATCTTTCATGAAAGCTCCTCTGTCATTCAAGATCATACTATTCCCTCCTCTATTTATTTCTAAGTGTCACTCAGCTCCATTCCACCAGCTTGGAAAAACGTCAAGAGCTTTTATCTTCAGAGTCAGTTGCCAGTTCTGTTTAGTGAACCAGCCAGCAGGGACCTCTGGTGCCATCAATGCAGCTCCGTCAATGCCCCTCTCTTTAGGGATGGAGTATATCATTATCCCGATGGCTGGACAGAAAAAAAGCTGCATTTTTAGCATAGTTCTCAGGGAGCAGTTACTGGAAATCTCCTCCCTTGAGACAGACTATTGGCAACAAGTTTTGCTGCTGTGACATGAGGTATTGCATCAAGGCCCAATCCTGCCACTAATAAAGTTAGTGGGAAACGTGCCATTCTTTTCAAGCGAAGTCAACAGGATTAGTGTAACAAATCAGGGCTGAAAAACGTACCTTGCTTCTACAAATGCAAATGGAAAGTCATGTCCCAAGTGAGAATGTCATTTTATGTCTGGTTTCAGAATCTGGCGATGTGTCAAATCAGAGTAAGTCCCTTCCCCAAATTTAAAATTTACATTATAGAAAGGGGAAGTTTATTTTCATATTGCAACACTTCCATTTTTGGTGTTAGGGGTGTTTATTTAAGTTTGTGTCTAAAATAAGCCAAGAACAGACTGTTTCAGTGTTGGATTTCTTTTTCATCTTTAAAAAAACCCCATAAGTTTCCTCTAATACAAGGCATACGCATTGTACAGATTTTAATTCTTTACAAAACTATTTTCTGATAGAAAATCTTCACTTTATGCTTTTCCTTAACCAGCTCTAGCAGACTCTTTTAATTACCAACAGACACATTATACAGCTGTGCTAGAAAACATTACTTAACCTGCTCAGCCTGAATGGAGAATTTCTGTTGATGCCAGCTGTCAGACCCACAGGCTCTTGACTGCACTAACAGGTAACAGTCCCACTCTCTTGGCAAGAGCCCTTTTCCTATAGAGAATGACATGGAGCTGGGTTATTTTAATATATATATGTGTGTGTGTGTGTGTGTGTGTGAGAGAGAGAGAGAGAGAGTTGGTTAATTTTTTTCATAAGATATTATGGTACTTGGCAATACTGGCTTTAATTCTACTTAAAATGACAGAACTGGATTGTCATCATTTTTTATGGGTAAAATCTATGCAGTTCGTCAGAGGTGCTGTAAAATCTAATCAGAAATTAGACTGTAAAATTAATAGGCCTATATTCCCTATAATGCTGTTTTATAAATCTGGAACTGTAGCAGATTTGGAGTTTCACACATGGTGCAATTCAGCAGTGGTGGAATCTCCAGTTTAAACAAATAACATGTGCAGTAACTGGTACCCCATGCTAAAGAGCTAAAGGCTGTGTTTTACTTTGAGTAGCAGGGTACCAAATCCTTTCATTCCATTCCTGGGCTTTCATTTGAGTGTATACCACAGCTATAGGCCATGGGATAACTTCCCCTGCAGTCTGTTTTTATGCAGCAGAGGTTAAGAATGGCTGAGACACTGATTTTGACCACGCAGCCCTTGTGTGCCAATATCCAGGTGACAGAAGGGCAGTGCTAGCTTACCCTTTAGTCAGAGAGGGATGACGGGGAGGAATGGGCAGGAGAGGCAGGCGGTGACCGGCGCTGTGAAAAAGGGGAGCAGAGCCAGCAGCTGCCCGGCAGTGCCCTGCCCCGGGAGGGAGGTGGGCGAGGGCTGCCAGCATCTCCCCATCCTGCGGCGGCAGCGGCACACGCACGGAGGCACAGAGCCTGGGCCCGAGGCTGCCGCTCCCGAAAGGCCCACGGGAAAATCCCAAGCGGGACTGGGCAGGGTTTTCCTTCCCGGGAGAGCGGCAGGGGGCCGGGGCTGCCGTGCGCGGAGCCTCCCCTGCCCCCGGCAGGATCGGGCAATCTGGCGGGACGCAGGTGACATATGTGACATTATGTAAGGAGCGGCTGCTGCCGACCGTGAGCGATGGCAGGGCGGCAACAGGAGACAGCAAACCCTCCTTCCCCGCGCTGGAATCAGTCGCTGCCAGTGGTAATTTGCACCATTTTAACGCCGAGTACCTCCCGTGTGATGGTTATACAGTGTTGCTATAAAACCTCAGGGTTCATCTGCAGAAATATTCCTTATGCTGGGGTTCTCTGTGGAGGCATACTACTAAAAATTGGTGTGAGGGGAAGATTAAATAGGTAAGAGCACAAAAGCAGATTATAGAATAAGTACACTCTTGTAGATCGGTTCAAGCGGAAGGCAGGAGCTCACACTGCTGATTCTCCTGCCGAATTCCATAATAGCAGGGAGATTCCTTCACCACTTTTCCCACCTCAGTTTCCCAGATATGACATGCCTATATTTCAACTTTTTCTCTACCTTATCTAAATGCCATAATACAACAGAAATACCTTCACTGCTGTCTAGCCAGTGGAATCTGGATCTCAGTTGAGTCAAACTCAAACTTGGAACAAACAATTATCAACATGTAAATACGCTTCCTTTTGGTTTTTGGATTGTCTACTCTTTTCTTGTAGATCTTGCTATTCATGCCATCCCAAGAAAAAAGTGTTTGCCAAAGGCAAAAGAGCAAAATCCTTTTTAAACAACCTGATAGAGCATAAAACACAATGAAAAAGCTAGTTTTTTTTTTTTTTAAATCCAGTTAAAAAATCTTCAGTACTATTTCTTCATATTAATAAAGTCATTGCCTGAAGTAATCATGTCTTACACCACTAGTGCACAGCAATAAAAAACAAGATGAAAACTTTTGAGAAAAAACTTAAAGGAATGAATCTGTAATTAGGAATACACTTTCTCTCTGTCATAATTGCACATTTAAGAGGCCTCTGCTTTACCAGCAGTAATTCCAAGTGACAATGCCTGGCTTAGTTCTGTTGTCTTTTAGCTACTAATATAGAAATTGTAGATACACGATTTTGAAAGCAAGCAATTTTATGAAGTTAATTGTGTAACACTGTTTATGAATTTAAACCACACAATTAATCTATTATTCACAGACACACATAATGGACTCTTTGTATTGAATGATGGTTTAAGAAAAAAAATGTGACTGATTTTGGAGCTACAATGACTGATTTATGAGGTAAAATTAAAAGTGCTAAGTATGTATTACTTGTCTACTCACCAGCTAAGTGGATAAGGGTGTTATGAAAAGTATCTGTATATAACTAATTGCAATGCATGGATATCAAGGAATCAGAGAAATTATTTAAAGCAAAGAAAAAGGATTACCCTAGAAGTAAATGGTGAATATTTAAGAAAGGCAATTGGCTATCAAGGGAAACCACACAAGAATTAGATGTTCTTGCCTATAAAACCCTTCTCTACTATAGGGTAATGGAAGCTTTATTCTTAGAAACTTTAAAACAGCTGGATCGAACAATATCAAATTAAAAGACAGCACTCCAGTAACATCTCTCATTAATATCTTGCTTTTTAAGTAATGGTGGGACTCTAAATGAAATGGTACTGAATATGAATAATGGAAACTACCTGCCTCTAATGAAGAAAGGACCTCTGTGGTACCAAGGGATCTGACTTCTTTGTGCTTACCAAGAAGTACTGGAAGTACTTTCCATTTTTAATTCATTTGGAAGGGGAAAAAAAAATCATTATACATGGTGAATATCACACGTGTTCACAGGCATTTCCATTAAAGAGCTTTAAACCAAGTAAAAAAGTTTAGCTAATTTAGATAAAAAACTATGCCCTGCTATTCTACTGTAGTTTTTATACTAACAGATTTTAAATGAACAACAATTTGAAGGAGGTACTTATTTCATTCTCTGAGCTGATAGGTGAACAAAAGTACATAAAGTCATATTAATGCATGGGGTCAATTTGGAAGAAACACACCAAAGCAATGCACTAAACTTGCTGCTTCTACCATCCTCTTCACTTCTACTAAGAAAAAGAGTCTCAATTCACTCTTAGCTAAATCCAATGAACATCTTGCTACCCCTTATCTGAGCTAGCCTGCTTCAGGGTAAAAAAAACCCATCTACAGGAAAACGACTCTAGGAAAGGACAGTTCCTCTAGTCAAAGGGCAGAAGGAGATGGGTTTAGCAAGGAAGTTTGTATAATTTAATAAAAAAAGTTAATCTAAGTGTTTCCATATTGATGGATCTTGATTTAAGCTCTAAAATTAAGGCAGGTTCACATTTCTATGAAACAGCCATGAACAGCAGAATATAATATAACTTACCTTTCAGCTAGAGCAAAATAGCACGTTTCCTAGATTGGCAACTGTCATACATTGTTACATAGAAACAGGACAGATGGATTGCTTATTATTTTGATTTTAGATACCTAATTTCATCAAAATATTAGAGCAAAAACATTGTAGCAGCGTGGAGCTTTTTATCCCTGAGTTTTTGATGGGCAAAATTAAATAAAATTCGCACAGATCTTGGGACTTTCATTTTCTGTTGAACACACATACAAACACACACACACACACATATATAAAATATGTATAAATTCCTATGCTACACCTTTTCTGTATAAACAATGTAACATATATAGCATATATAAAAGCAGTTTTCTTTTCACTCAGATTCACATTATTATCTATACCATACGACTTGCCACTGGTTAAGTATCAACTTCAGCTCATTTTACAACTCAGCTTTGTACTCCTTACCCATTTATTCTCCTGCCAAAGCAACCTGACCCTTCTTCCACCCGAACATTAACACACATTATAAGTTTCAATTCTTCCTCTTTCTGGAAATTTATCTTCATACTTTCTGAACTTTGTAACTCATATTTTCATCAAGTTTCAGTCACAACACTCTTATGGGTCTGAGTGACCGCATTTTGAGGGTGTTTACACTCTTATGTCATGTGTGCTAGAATGACATTATGAACTCCCATTTAAAAAAGCAGACCACACATACAGTATATCAATAATGTTTATAACATGTTACGTAGAAATGGAATAGAAGTTTTGACATTATTGCCTTTTCCAGTCTATTTTATTGAATTTGTGGCCACCAATTTGAAATGTTTATACATGCAAACAGTTCTGTTCACCCACTCCACTGGCTCAGACATGGCAATATTCTCCCTAAGAAAGGATGGCCATTAGGCACAGTATGATAACTAATGGAAAGTGGAAGCTCACATTTCGCAATCTAGCAAAATACGAATAGAAGACCAATTTACAAACAAATAGCTGCAGTCGTCGTAAATTAAAAAAAAAAAAAAAAGAAAGTAAATCCAAATTTATCTGCTAGATTTCACTTGTTATCAAGTATATTAGAATACTCTCTACTACAGATGACCTGGTGGCTGTCTAGGATTACAAACTGGAGCATGGGCTATCCAGCCCAAAGGTTAGGGCCTGTGTCCAGAACTGGGAAATCAGCCGAACATTCATGGCCAAAAACCAGGAAGCAGAAAGTCAAACCAAGGGTCAGCAGCCAGAGATAGGAATAAGCATCTGCCCAGGAATCACGACCTGAAATCAGAAACCCACAAGGAGAAACTGCAACCACAGGGCACAGTGCAGAGGTGGTTCTGAAAATACACACTGTGGTGAGAGAGAGGATGTGCCGGGGTTCCACCATGGAGACATTCTCCTGAGCCATGACTGATGTGCTCTGGCTAATGGGTCCAGACTGCAGAGACCCTGACTTACTACTACAGAAGGTCTTGTCACAGATTAGTAAATTTTACAGATTTACAAATTTTGCCATGTTTTTCCATGGCAAATAAACCAGCCTTCTACCCCCAAAAACTCTCTGGATGTTGAGAAAGACAGAAACTCTTTTCTCAGTATCACACTTGTTTTAGTAGATCCATAGAAAGCTTACAGCTCTGCTGCAGCCAACCCAGCAAGTTCCAGAGGAATTACATCCACTTAACACTTCTAAATTTTGTACTAAGATGCAACTTCCAAATTTGTTAAAAGCAGGAATGAATTAAAGATATCAGAGTTTTGATAATCCTGTGACCTTCCAAAAGCTTTTTTGTAGTATCACTGCAGAGAGAGGTGCCAAATGGTCAGAATGGACTTCTGCCTATAATTGTGTATGCATGAAGCAGCAGTGGAGGAAGGTTGTGTGCAACAGGGTCTGGTGTGACAAATCAGATCAAAAGATAAGTAGAATGGTTTGGGTTGGAGGTAGTCTAGTCCAACCCACTGCACCCAGCAGGGACATCTTCAACTCAGCTAGGTTGCTCAGAGCTCCATCCAACCTGACCTTGATCATCTTCCAGGGATGGGGCATCTACCACCTCCCTGGGCAGTCTGTAACAGTGTTTAACCATCTTCATCATACATAATTTCTTTCTCTCTTATCTCTAGTTTCAATCTACCCTCTTTCAGTTTAAAACCACTACATCTTGCCCTATCACAATAGGCCCTGTCAAAAAGTCTGTCCCCATCTTCCTCATAAGTAACCTTTTAGTGCTAAAAGGCCACTGTAAGTCTCCCCAGAGTCCTCTCTTCTCCAGAGGCCTGAATTCTCTCTACCTTGCTTAGGTATATAAGGATAACTTAGGCACATAAGAATTTAAATATCCAAATATTGTGCAGTGGGTCAAAGCACCCACATAATTCTCAGGAAAAAATCATGTTGAGGATTTTGTTATGACCTCACCCTATTTTTCTATGGGAAAGAAAAATATTGTCTGACTTCCCTCATAGCATATTCTACATCTTATTGACAAATCACTTATGACACTAATTTATTAGCATAGAAATATTACTACACTCAAGACAGCCTGCTTTGATTTACTACATCAGGGTTTTTCATATGCCAAGGTCCTATCATCTCTGCTGGATCATTAAAAGTCCCTTGGCTTTTTTTTTTTTTTGTGCAACATAAGAGTTTTGCCCTGTGGCCCTGGCTAAAATCCTGAGTATTGGAATGGATTTGCTGTTCAAAGGAAGATTCACTGAGCTGATGCTTAAGATATTCAGGATGTGTTTATCAAAACCATCTTTACATCAGGTCCTTGCCATAAAGGTCAATGGCAAAGAAGGGAAAAAAAGGAGGGCATAAAGGCAGAAAAGTAAAATCCGACAATTAGAGATATGCTGCTTAAACTGCAACACTGTTTTTTATCCTCTTTATGTGAAATCTGTGTTAGAACATTCAAAGGGAAGGAATGTAACTAAATCCCTCTATCCCTTTTCCATACAGCTTGTGTTTCAGGGGCTGAGAAGCAGACTTAGTTTCGTGAAAACATCAACACCACTTTAAAGAAGCTGGGTCTAATGACTGTATCCAGAGGCACCTGCTGAATTCCACAGAGATGTGAAGCATTGTAAGATTCAAGATTCTCTTTGCCATCACCATTATATTTATTACAAGGAAGCTGAGTGGCCAATTTCATAAGCTGTTGTTCCAGCCTTTTTCCTCTTCTCCATGGCTTCACTTCTTCACAAGCAATGACTGACTACTGGTCCTAGTCAAGGTAAGCAAGCCCTGCATGACCAATATTCCAGACTACAGGAGGCCCTTCAGAAAACACATTAAAAATAGAAAACTTGAGACTGAAATGAAAAATTAAGCTCTGTCCCTCACATAAATTTATTTTGTATTTTGAAAAAGAAATCAAAGTCTCATTGACCTAAAGCTCGTGGCTCAGATGAAATCCATAGAAAATCAACTTGCTTGTTTTTAACTCAAGGATCTTTCCTGGAAAAAGAAAAAAGTACATCTTAACACCTAACTGAAGATAACCAAATATTTTATCTTGTCTCCTCTTCTTCTGAACCAATTAAGTCCAAACAATTTCACTGTTACTTAAAAATCTAAGTATCTGTGCTATCAAAATTGGATGTGAATAAAAAAAGTGGACACATTTTCAAGTCCTTCTTGCTTTCTCAGAATTTTTTATATCTATTTCACAAATGCTATTTTAGCTGTAGCAATAAGTTTGAACAGTGTGGTTTGTGTATGTGTACCTACCAGTCTCTCAGACAGACCAGTTCATGCTATAATATAATTCCAAAGAGTATGTTCATATTTTGTCTGAAAAGTAAACAATTCATCTGCTCACAAGGAAACAAGTCTGCTTGTCAGCATGGAACATAAATGCATGGTGATGCTATATACCCAGCATAAAAAATAGCCCAGAGTTTTGAAATAAAAATAAATATCTCAAAACAGCCTATGTGTATGAGTTCAATTAATGTAAACAAGCAAAAGCTAATTAGTGAGCATTTCAGCTGCATTATGGAAAATAGGCTACACATGCAGGCACACACCTTGAAGTCTGTGAGGAGCACATTTGCTCCTCCTTGGTCTTCACACAACCCACCAGCAGGGCTGATAAGGCACGGAAATGCCCTGATGTTCTCCCTTCCCTCTCCCTCTCCGGGAGATATGGAAGCACGGTGGAGATACCCGGCTGCGTCAAACGATCGCTCGGGAAGCAAAATCTTCAGTGGGAACTTTGTACCCGAATATATCAAAAAGTCAACACAGCTCATTGTCGCATTAGGAGCTGCTGCTGTCCCAGGATTGCTGAGATACTTGGCAAGACAGACGGGCAGCCTCTCTGTCTCCCTGGTGGCGTCTGCCTCGCTGCAGATTTGTCATGCAATTCATCGGGATGAACTGAGCACATAAATTTTCAGTTATGACTGAAAAGTTAGAAAATTCTCCACAGATGAAAACTACGTATCTGTGCTGACAGTCAGGCAGGGAGCACTTTGGGGAACAAGAGCAGGAACAAAGGATCACTCCCAGAGTGTGAGAGCGACTTAGAGAAAGGAAGAACAAGCTAAAAGTATCACTGGCGAGAAATTAATTCAATGTTAACTCTAAAAAATCCTTCCACATTCATTCATTTTTCAGTCAAAACATCATTAAATATTTTAATCACTCCCACAATAGGTGGCAGTTTATTGAGATTTGTTTTTGAGAACTGAGAGTTCAATTCTACCACGATCTCAACTCTGAGTTTTAAAACCAGCATCTTCACAGTAAACCACTGATCTCCACCCTTAACAGTGGCAAACCAGCAGCCAGACACACAGCAGAGAGATCATGCAGAACCAACCCTCCACTTAACACAAAAGCAATACAAATCTGGATTTTCATATAAAATCTCATGTCAGACAGAAAGACCAAAATCAAAAAGTCCTTCCATTGTAAAGACTCAAACCTTTCTCATATCACATATCTTATATGATGTCTATCATAACTCACACGTTGCAAACAAATTTGGGTTTTTTACTCTTTTTCTTTTCTTAGAAAAGCTTATTTTCAATCAATATTTTACACAGTGCAGGGCATGCTCTATGACTGAAGTGCAAAAACCTGAGCTTCTTGCTAGGGAAAGACTGAAACCTGAATATGAGGAAACATTACTGTTTGAACAACTCTTTTGAAGAAGTTTGTCAAAGTCCTTACGTAGAAAATATATGTAGACTTATAAAAATAACTTCATTTTAGTCCACTCTTTGCTTCTAATTTTGTAATGTGTGCAACTCATCTAACACACATGTACGTTTCATTATTACCAACATATAAAGTAGTGAGCTACTCAGAATCTTCTTCTAATTTTAACATTTACCTGGGGTACTTTGTATTTTATTTGAAATATGATTTAAAAAAAAAATTGGAAGAGTCCTAGAGTGCAAATAGTTTTACTGAATATGACACCAAATGATCAATGTCAATTTGCTTTAGAGAGCACTCTAAGTGTCTCTACAAGCACCCTCTTGCTGATATAACACAACATACATTAGGAAGAAGCAATGGGTGGTGGAAAGTTTGCCTTAACTACCCTAGGAGAATAAAGCAGTAAAACTGGAGCTGCAGACAGGCCTCTTACTATACGCAGCCAATGTGGTCAAGACTGAATGAAGAAGACACGCAGAAAAGAAAATTCTGAATAGGAGTGCAAAACCAAAACAATAATGAGAAACAAAAATTCCATTTGGACTATTCTGGTTTAGGTTTTTCAGTATTCCTGCCACAGGAAATCCCCCTGCATTTTCTTAAGATGCCTGTATTTGTATGAGAAGGAGGAAGCTAGATGGGAGGGATTCTCTGATATCCTTACCTGGAGGGGCTTGAAACTGGGACTGGAGAGTGTGTAAACTGAGAAGAAAACATTTCACAGGCACAGATTCTTAGTGGAAATATACTGGTGTCCAGATTAAAAAATATCCTGCAAGTTGTATTTGCATGCATACACCATTTTCTGGCTACTTTATTTTTCAGAAGTGGCAATAACAGTCTTCTCTTTTAAGAGTCTCAGCACCGTGAATAAATTCCAACTTTTACTTACCTCTTAGATCCCTCTCAATATTAGGATCCCAGTAGATCTGCAACCAACTAGTATGGCACAGTCCTTCTCTAGGATCTGATTCTTGTTTCAGGCAGGCAACAGGTGGGATGGTTCCCAAAGTACCTGCTGAGAAAGAAAATAGGCAGCTTTAAACAAAAGCAGGCACACCCAGGCAAAAAATTAAAATAAAACAAAAAGGGGAGGAAAAAAAAAAAAAAAAGAGAGAGAGAGAGAGAAAAAGTAAGGAAGCAGAAAACCGTAAACAAAAATTGACCTGAAAGTAATTTTCCTGCTTATTCTTGTACTTCTAGCTAAAGCCAGGTGACACAGACACACAAGTCTATGATGAAAATGGGGCGAAGGGAAGGGAAGAGGAAGATCCAAACATTCACCTATCTACTTCAGAGGAGCCAACAACCAGCATAGTTGCTACCTTGCAAACCCAGTCCCAGTTCCTGTTTTGCTTGATTTGGACTATGTACCTGAACTTCAGCCTACTCCCCTGGCTCATGAAACCTCACTAACCAGGGGGCTATAGGCACTCTCCTCCTTCCTTCCATTATACCTTCCCCTGCAAATATATTATTATTAATATGTGGTCAATGCCAACAGGAAAGAACGAAGGAATCCCAAGGAATCCCGCTCCACACAGTAGTAATGGCCTGACAGGGTTAATCTGTACAGATGAGGCAAGCCAGAGCTCAAATCCATCATCACCACCCAGAAGAGTTCTATCACCTGAAGGACTTTTATCAGTGCAGGAAGCAATGAACACATTTTATAGCTGTTAACTTCATCATCTCCTCCCCACCTTTTGTGTGTTTTCAGTTGACAGAAGTGCTGGGGAGGGTAGAGACAGTCAGAGTTTCTTAGGAAACAAAGATTCCAAGGCCAGGTATAATCAGCCTAGCAAAGAGAGGCCAGAGACTCGGGCGGATCTTCAGCAGTGGGAGCAACATAAAATGTTACTCACCATTGCTGCTATGTCAGGGATTTGCATCAGTGCAGACCAAATGAACTGATTATGGATGTGCTCTGCCACAGTCACTATTTCCAACGATGTCTCAATGACTTGGTCTGTTCACTGCAGCAGTTGTGCACAGACAGCAAAGAGTAGCAGAAAAAAACCCTCCCTAATATTCCTGAGTTTCCACAGTCCAGGACAGGAATGGAACAGTACAGGTGCAGTTCCTGTTATTTCTGTTTCTCAGCATTCCCTCAGGAAGGGCTCAGGCATTATAACACATTATTTTGGATCTGTGGACCTTGGCAGACTGCTTTTTTTTTTTTTTTTTTTTTTTGCCCCACTTCTTTTTAAGCACTGAGCAGCTCATGCTCTCTTCCAAGTCCTCACAAGCTGTGATCTGGAGTGTTGACTGTAGGGTCCTTGTTAGTTATTGCTTAGAAGGGGAAGGTCAGACCTGAAGCAATAACAAAAGCACAGGACCAACTCATCAGAGGAAGGCTCCTCTAGTGTTTGGTGGACTCAGGAATGTTTGCAGGAAAGAAAAAAATCATCATTTCTAAACACACAAATCTTTTGGTCCAGAACTCACATTTTTGGCTACTACAGTCCTTCCATGAATCCTGGTTTTAATCGTGGCTCTCAATAATTATATTTATTGAACCCAGACATATTGCAGCTGTGATACAATGGGGGCAGACTTCTGCTGTCTGAGAAAGTTTTCTGAACATGCATGTTCCTTTCAGTGAGGTGAGATGACAGCAGTCTGCTCAGACCTGCGGCATGCTGCGGGCACTGAGCGCTGATGACTTGGTTTACCACCCATGGTTTATCATCCTTTCCATGATAAAGGATGTGGCAACAGTTAGGAAACTTTTCTCTATCTGTAATACAGCTACAGAATTGCCTGAAATATAAATTCCTCCAAGGGTGTTTGTACCAGCCTTTGCTCTCAGCTGTCAGTCTCCGTTCTCACTCAGGGTCTGTGCTTGGGTACAGCAGCCTTTGATATGACCACAGCTAATCAAAAAAGCTGCACAGGTGGGGTTTTCAGCCCTTATGAATAAGAAAGTTGGGGTTAGCTTCGAAAAAGCCTCTGAAGGAGGTGAAAAAGGAGGATTTGAAAGCAGGATATCCAGACTTATTAAGTTCTCTTCACCCCCATGGTGTGGAACACCGTTACTGTGACACAAAGGGAACAGAGGGACTAGCTTTTTTTTCCTTTCTTGTTTCTTTTTTAAAAAAGAGTTGCTTCATCTCTTTGGATATATAGAATTAGCTCTTCATTTTTCCTCATTTAAATACTTCTCAGGAGGAAGGAGAATGCACGCAGGTGCTACTTTCCCACATGCATCATTTTCCTAGTCTGCTCCCTCAGAGGGGTTTGGTGAGGTCACTCCATTATGCAGCACATTATTTTTAAACACTTCAGCAACTCCTTCCAAAACGTTTCCCTCTTTAATGAAACCTGACACATCAGAGAAGGGAACGGGAAGTTTTTGTTGGTTGTACTTATAATCTTGAGTTGCTTATCCCGAGCGTGTCAGACAGCAGGGCCACGGGGCCAGCAAGGCTTCAGCCACTGACCTCTGAACCTCGGCAGGACCTTGCCCCAGTCAGCTCCATGACAGGAAAACTGGCAGACTCTGAACCCAGGCTTTGGGGCTGTGAGCAGGGGAACAGCTGCACTTTGCAACACGAACTTTGTACTTCGACACATGGACATTTAATCTCCATAAAAGAGCCTTTGTTTCATTACTTATTAACATCTCCTCCTTGAGTAAAGTTCTTTGTTAATGAGATTTTAAAGCAGGGTGAGAGGGTTTTTTCCCCACCTTCCTATGCCCAGAAAATAAAACCCACCACCCAACTTGACAGGATTACATTAAATGTTAAGGAGTACAAAAAGGAAAAAAAAAAATCAATTTAAGACTTTATGCACCTTCTCAATATTTGCTGTGTGGATATTTGCTGTGTGCTCTCTTCTGAGTGAACTCTCTATCAGTTCTAATAACCAGAGCTAAATACAGAAATCAGACAATGTTCTGAGGCCTGTCTTTGCAGAGATCACTTTTTGAGATGATACCTACAGTAATTCAGCCGACAGTGACATTCAACCTTACTTAATAAATCAGCTAAAAAGATGAAATAGTAGAAAAGTGTCAGCCCATCCCCACTAAAAAGCCATACTTTATGACAGTGTCATGAGTTTTATAGTTGCACAGCTTTTTGCTACCAGTTTTACTTTGGAGCGGTGTCAGTGCTTGGCTTCTGTGTATTTCATCATAAAATATGCTAACATGCACAAACCAGCAAATTGGAAGAGAAGACATTTATGCCCTGTCCTTCACTAAAATAAATCTTTGATCAGGAACAGAAACCTACCTAAACATCAAATGAGAACCTCAAGAAAGAGGCCACCTAAGATGCTTTATTTATTTCTGTGCCAACAGTAAAAGCTCAAGATGCCTGTATGCATTTACTGTAAAAAGACCAAGTGACAGAAAAGTGCTGGAAGATCCTGGTAATGCTCCATTATATCTGTGTTATCATAAAAATATGGAGCAGCAAAAGAAGCTTAAGAAAGTAGGGGTGTACTGAACAATTTCATCTGAAACTAGAATAAAACAAATACTTGGAAATATAATATTTGTTACATCCTGTTAGAAATAAATTATCCACAGACAGAGAGATCACAGTCACACTCTTCCTATTTTTCATCACTACCATCTTTTTCGATATGAATTTCCTTCCATGTCTCTGGTGAGCTTTTTTCTCTCCCTTTTTTGTTTCTCTTCCATGTGATGGGGGAGACACCCTCACACACACCTGACCCAGTTTTCCTTCATTTTCATTAACAGTATGGCACAAAAAAGGAAATTTCCAAGTAGTCCAGCAAGTCAGGTGAGTAAAGAATAAAGCAAGTGAAGCGATATCAAAGCACTCCGTTGTATGAGGCTGGACTCAGAAGTGATCAGATGAGGACGAGCTCAGATGAGCTGCTGCTGTTCCCTAAGAGAAGCCCATGACTTTTCTCATCTGGATGTATTTGTTTACCCCCACACACACCTTCAGGGCACTGCTTTGTCAGCATCACCATTCATCTAATCTCACAGTCTGACTTGCGTTCTTTGCATAGAGCGGACTGACACAAAACAACACAATTACTTTTCTTCTATTACTACATTTTTGGTAAGAGTATTTTTGCCCTGCTGTAACCTGCAGAGCAGCTGGCACAGCCACAGCTGTGTTACACCTGATTATTTCCCTCTGTATATCCAGCAAGCTGTGACTTTCTCCTCCTTGAGGAGCACCCCCATATCAGGCAGGCATTATGAATTCCTCATCACCTCTGCCCTGGAACACGGCCCTCCAGTCACATGGGCCAACCATCGTGATCATGAGATTTAGCTGTTGCTAAGAATAGGCCATCATTTGGAAGAGATCCTGCTTTATTCCTGGGTGCAGCTTCTGCATGGTGTTAGACAATAAACCCCTTTAGGCTGGATCCTGGACGGCACCTGCCTGCTCTTTCCATCAGGGGTGTCAGAGCTCTCTGTGAGGGCAGGAAGGCAGGCACAAAGGTCTGTGCCTTTTGCTTAGTTAGGGACAGCTGCAGATGTGCACAGGAAACCATAACCTCTCTGGGAACAAAGCAGGAAAGCCTCTGGGAAACTACAATACATTTAAATAAATAAATAAATGCATAAATAAAATAAGCTTGGAAAGAGAGCTGAGAAGAGCAACAAGAATGATTTTGTTTTGGGGAAAAAAAAAAAAAAGACTCCTTCCAGTGAGACACTGAGCTAAATGTATTGTGCTTCAAAGAGAAGATTATAATCTTTAAGGGACTAGACAAGAAGAAGATATTTCATAAGATTCTAAATTAGTGGGCAGACACACAACAGAATCCAATATTTGCAAGTTCAATCTGAAGATAAAAAGCATGTTTTAAGTATAATTAGCTACTGAGATGAATTGTCAAAAGATGCAGTAAATTCTCCATCATTAAAAGCTATTTTAATTATTATATGCTTACCTTCCACTAGAGCCCAGAAGTCTCAGACAACACAGGCCCAATAATCTCTAAGTTTATCTAACATCTAGCACAAGCCACCCCCTCTGTCTGAAAATTGTTCCTGTTGCTAATTCCAATGAGGTTATTTTTCCCCCAGAAATTCAAGGTGGGAGAATTATGACAAGTGGATAATTAGGGCATACAACATCAGGTCACGTAGACATTATTTATATAATAGTAACATTCCTCAGTCCAGTGCTTCCAGGGAAAAAATTAAAGGTATTCCCTAATGTCTAATTCAAGTTACAAAAACCAAAACGACAAACCCCAACCAAAGAACAAAGGACTATCACGTTATATATAAACTTTAAAATACACAATATTGTGTATAGCACTGTGATGTGCTTTTACCAGTTTCAGAATTCACCACGGAGAATCATAAAATGACCTAAGGTGGAAGGGACCCCAAAAATCATCTCATTCCAGCCCCTCTGCCATGGGCAGGGATACCTCCCACTGGACCAGGTTGCTCAGAGCCCCATTCAGCCTGGCCTTGAACACTTCCAGGGATGGGGAATCCTGACCTTCTCTGGGAAATCTGTTCCAGTGCCTTGCCACCTTCACAGTAAAGACTTTCCTAATATCTAATCTATTCTAAACCTGCTCACTTTCAATTTGAACCCATTCCTCCTGGTTCTGTTCCTACATGCTCTTGTATATAGAAATATTTACAGTAGTTATGTAAAGAGAGGAAAGGTTTCAGACTGGCACTATCAGGCACTCTACCAATTCCCTCCTAGAACATTTTAGCATTGTTCTATACCCTAAACAAAAAAACACAGCTAGCAGAACATTATTTCTCTTCTGGTCCTCTAGGAGTTACATGGTAGCTCCTATTAACACTAATCAGAGTTAAGGGCAGAAATTCCCCAAGGACAGCCATGTTATCTGGGGATATGTCCATAATTAATATGTTCTAAGAGTCTAATTTTGAAACAAAAGTAATCAGGCTTAAGATGAGTTATATTAAGAGCAATAAACCTGTGACTGCATATTTGCCTATATATATATACTGTATCCAATGTCAGACCAACGTATAGCTCACAAGACAACCTCTACAAAACAAGCTCTATCTTAGCTCAGTTTGGGAGCACAATGTGTGAATATGCAAGAAGAGAAAAACACAGTGGGGTTTGTCTTCTTTCTGCTTCTTACTCTTCTTTGCAGCACATCATCATTATAAATGTTAATGCTCATCATTGTTCTTCTTCACATCATAGTGCCCAGGCTCAGCAAAGCTAACATAATCCTGGCACTTCTGATGTTACAAATTAAAATTAACCATGCAACACCATGGGAATATTTGTAATATGAAAGATGTGGAACGAGGACTTTGTGACAAGTACATGGAAGAGAGAAGAGGATGCTAGATGGCTTGAACATGAGTGGTTTTGCAAGACACCCTGTAATGGGACAAGGAATACAAAATAAAATCATGCCAACAGAACTTGGTTTCAGCATTATTTAGGATTTCTGTCACAGAAAGAGACATTTTCAAGTCTGTGTCTGCTGATGCTCCAGCACAATTGATGCCCAAGTCATACATAATGTATTATATACAACACAGTATATTAACTCAGCTTCAGTGTTAATATGTCATGAAACTTAATTCAGATATCCCAGATTATGCAAAGGAGATAGAGATGTGGAGACTCACTCTTGTTTATCAAAGGTGTCAGCCAGACAGCTTTGTGTCCCCCAGTCCAGGAGAACATGGCAGCAGCTTGCCCCAAAGCTCTTTTATAAGGTGAGGGCTGCATGGGTCTTCACCCCAGTGTTTTTGGCAACGAATTCCTATACTGAGGGCAAAACTATGAATTAAAAGAAAAAAAAAAAAGGCAGAAGAAAACAGCCCAGGTTTTGCAGTATTGATATACTTTACACTGCAGATGTGAAACCTGTATAAGCACAGAAGAATACATTTTCTTTACCTACAATAACTCCAAGTCCTAACTAGTTCTGTATGAGTAAAACATCCAGCTGCACCCTCTGAATGTCCATGCTTAGATAGCAGCAATGGAGACAAACTGTTTTCCTGATCAGATGTTGGCAAGAAAGATCACAAACTAAGTTGGGAATGGAGTTGGATGGAAATTTATCCAGTGCCTCTGTCAGCTGGGAATGGAGCCCATGACAACCCACAGAACTTAAAATGGAGGTAGAGACCTTCTTCCATTTCCACACACACTGTTTTTGTGAGTCTCTCACTAACAGCTCACTCCCTGAGGAATTCCATGCTTCACATAAGCAGCTACTAAAGGAGGCCATAAACAACACCTACCAAAATTACATTGGAAGCAACAGAGGGAAAACATCCACAGGCAGCTTTGCTCATGGTATCAAGCTTTCAAAATCCCCTTTGAAGGCACTTCAGCTGAGGGAAGAGGAATGTGATCTAAGACTAAAAGTGAAGTTTAGCTCCTGACACTGCCGTATTATTTTTGCATGAACTTGGGCCACGATGCTTTTAAAAACAAGTGGGAAGAGATATATCTAATTGTCTCTGTGTGTCACTTCATCTGAGTAAAAGGGAAAACAGATGACAATTTACTGCCTATAGAGATAATATAGGTAGATAACATTAAGCACTGAAATATTAAGACACATATTAAGTCTTTAATAGAGACTGTCCACTAATATCTATCATCTTTCTGGGTGTTTAACTTCAGGTTACAGAACGCAATTAGAAAACACTCTTATTTAAAATACTTAATGATTTTATTCTGAGATGCTATAGGACTCCCATTATTTGAAGCAGGAATTCATAATATAAACCAAAGGTGGTTAAATAAGTGCATTTTTCTTTGTTAGGAAAAAAAAAAATCACCTATTTTTAATTAAAAGGCAACACTGTCTCAGAAGCCACATATGCTCCCAAGAACCCAAACCAAAAAAAAACCCCATCCTATCTCCTGAAACTTTGAGGAGTCTGCTTTTAGTGAATGAACTGAGGGGGGTTTAGGCCTCTGTGATTATCTAGGTTATGGCTATCTTTGTATTGTCTGTAGGAAGCCGAGAGGAAAAAGAGATGATTTCATTATTCAGACTGAATGAACACACTCAATTTAGACTAGCTAGACAATTCAGTGTATTTGGAAACAAAAAAAAAACTAAACTAGGAAAATGTATGAAGTCCAGGATTCCCTGGAAGAGAAACCAGCTTGCAGGGCTGACCATAGCCCTGTACACCAACTGCAGCAGGACACGACCCTCCTCAGTGACACACTGGGGAGGATGGGAAGAAATTAAACACAGCAAGTTTGCAGGAGAGGGTCCACACACAGAGTAGAGAAACCTTGCTGTCATCAAATACTGAGAGGTAAAGGAGCTGCATTCTGTATACTTCTGTGGTTCACTAAATATGTTCTTTCTGCAAGATCAACATCTGACGTTACCAGTCCCCCAAAATAACAATGCCTTGAACATTTGCTCAAGAAAACACCATTCATTGTGGCTGATAAACAATTTGGGAGCCTGCTATGCCATCCTGTAACAAATTCACACCACCAATGTAGAGTTAAACTTTTTTTTTTTTTTTTCAATGACAAAACAGTAAAGTACATCACCAGGTCATATTTAACCATCACTTTCTCCCTTAACTACTTCAGGGGGCATCCAGCCTGCACTCACCAACTTACTTCTGTTCCATTGCCTGGTGGCAGGAGCTCCAGGCTCTCCTCATCTCCTCTTGGCCAAGTTAGAGCATCCTGATGTCTCTCAGGTGCTCCTCATGAGGGCTCACTTCCTACTTTCACCTCTAATGGCAAATCTTATTCCGAAGCTCCTGCCAAATATGTCTGAGAAGGCTTAGTTTTCCCATCCCCTGTTTTCTGCAATTAAACTTAGGATATAATAGAGGACTTAGGATATGTAATTAAGGCTTAGGTTGTAATAAAAGGGACGCTCTTTTGTTTAAATTCTCTGCCTTACTGTGGCTCTTTAAATTTGTATTTCTATCATTCTCTAATTAGTATCTCTCTTCTGTCTTTAGGCTGGCTTTTCCTGTTTATAAGGCTGTGGTAAAACATTATAAACCATTTAACCTAGAAAAAAATGATCGTAACAACAGCTTACCAAACTACAATTATCAGTTTCCTCTCAATACTAACTGGAAAATACAGACAACAACAATTTTAACAGAAAATTAGTGTGAGAAAGGAGTTACAGGAATGATTTCATCTTTTCTTCCTAGGCAGAACAACTTCTGGGGACGTCTTCACAGTAAATAGAAGTATCTCTATGAAGATAATTAGTTCAGGTGTGGCAGCAGTCTGGAAGGTGGTTCACCTGGAATCACTTCAGCTATTCACCCACTTCCAAACGACAGGAACATATTTTCCCCATCTCTCATCCTTGTTTCAGCAAGCATCCTACCATGCAGGAAAAGGAAAAAGTGCAGGAGCCAACACAGCAGGCTCACCAGGACTAAGAGCAACCCATTAAAATGTATATAAAAGTCAGAAGAGTGGTAATGAAAAATACATAGGGTTAATTTCCCTCCACGTCCTCTGCCCATCCATCTTCACACATCCCTCCCCCCATTCCACTGGGACAGCTCTTCAGGTTCTGTTCTAGTTTACCCTATGGAGAGCCTAGGTCTGGTCCCCCAGGATCAGAAACTGTGAAAGGAAGAAAAGCTGCAAAGCAAGTCAGCCATCAGCTTTACAACAGCACCCTGCAAAACCCTAATGCCTTCTCCACCCTTTGTTTCAGTCCCACATCACTCTCATATTTTGCACCCTCATGCACTCCACAAGGTGAAAACAATTACTGTCCAACACATAAAAACTCTCTTTTTCCATTTAAAATGCACACATTTTCAAATTCTATCCTCTTCTGCAACAAGGAAAGCTTGTGAAGCTAACTGCATCCTAAAATGGGCTTTTGGTTCAAAATAACTCATAGTATATATACTTTCAATGTTAGGATAAGTCACTCAGCTAGGCATTAAGCACTGCTCAATGAAACCAGTCACAGCAGAACTCTAGCAGGTGTTCACAATAGATTACAGAAAAAAATAAAGAAATCACCATCGACTTCTGCACTGTGAGATGAGACCTAGTTCTTTGAGGCTGGGCCATGCAGTAAAGAATCTATTATGCATCTTTGATCCTGCATTCCAGCCTCTGCCAATAAATCCACTTCGAAGATACTCCTAACATTCCAAGTACTGAGAAGCTTTAGTCTGTATTAATTAATTAAAAAAGGAAAAAAATTAAACAGATATCCATGTGCCTTAGGGCGATACTCAGCCTGATCCCTCTGACAGCTTTCCTGATGGCTTTGAAATCTATTATCTTCTGCAAGAGTAGCAGCTTTGTGACAAGTTTCAAAAGGAAGCTTTTGCCTTCAACACAGGAACTGTATTTGCTTCAGTGGCAGATCAAGGTCTCCATGTGGTACAGAACAGCAATTACCCCATGAACATAACAAATACGCCAGAAAGCACATAGGAAAAAAAGTATATGCAAAGTCAGAAGCTAGTCAAAACTCATCCCAGAAGCTCTTTTTTGAGCAAAAGTTTGTGTGAGAGAGGAAGGGAGAATTAAAACAAGTCTGGCTGCACATCTTGAACTTGCTGAAATCTGAAGACATTTAAATCAAACACAGTAATTTACTCATAGAGGCTGAGTTCTTGTTTGTACAATGACTGGATGCGGGAGGAACAGAAAACTCCTGCTAAGAATTTCTTCTCCTGGGTCAACTGGACCTAAAAGAATTTAAAAGAAGTTGGATGCCTGCTCTAAGGAGAGCCATTACTGCAAAAGCTCTACCAGCCTGTAGACTTAGGAGAGCTGTGACCCCATTTATGGATGCTGGACCAGAACATAGGGCATGGATTCCTTTGTAAACCTGCTACAAGAGGAATTGCCCCTTTAGCAAGGTACAGACTCTAAACCCCACAAAGCCAACAAAACAGACGCCAAAACCACGCCAAAAACTTACCAGAACTTTTTGGTTTTTTTCAGAGGAGTGGGTGATTTAGGTTAAGTCAAACCTAAGAAAGTCTCTCATTCACTCTGTATGAACCCGCTCACCTGCCAGCCTTCCTTTCCAGCTGAGCTGCAGTACCAGTTGTGGGCTTTGCACCTCCCAGTGTGTGTCTGTCAGTAAGGATGGGTGGATCACTGTGGAGGCCTTCTTCCTCTGCCCATCATCCTTTCCAAAACACAGGAAACAGCTGTCAGGTCAGTTCTGAAAGTTGGTTAATAATTCCATATACTAATTCTTATCCTTTCATCTTAATAATTAGCATTTCAAAAGTATTTTATTAATCAGTCTTGTTACAGGTACGGACCACTGTAAGCTTTGGATTTGGATTTTTTTAAATGCTTTTAGAGACTTTTTTCATTATTAAATCACCATTGAGGTTTCCAGAGGTGCTTTTACAGAGCTTGTAATAGCTTGACACCCTCCACCCCTCTTCCAATTCCAATTCACTATCTAGGTGAATGACTATCTAAAATTATCAGCATACTCTCCAGATATCACTATCTAGAATTATCTGGTTCCTAATGCTTAGCAGATACAGTAATAACATACCTAATTTTTAACTTTCATGATAGGGTTCCCCTGGGACAGAGTAGTAGGAAGACTGATTTATTATTAATATTATAAATAATTAAAATTAATGAAAATGCATGAAAAGTGGAAAGTGTGAACCAAAGGAAGAACTAGCACACAAGCCTTAATGTAAATTATTGGCTCTGTGTCTATACCATACCAGTCTGTACTCCTTTACATTCCCACAAAGTATGCATAAAATCTTACAAGAACAAAGTGATATAATTTCCCACTCATTTTCCACACATAGAAGTATCTACAGAAGGTGCAAGGCAGGGGAGAGAGTGGTCAGTCAATCGTGTTTTAATTTACAGCTATTTTTGTCTAAGCCCTGAATGGCCTGCCAATTATGAACAGTACCAGCTGGGCTGTTAGGAGAGCAGGCTAAGAAGGACACACAGAAAAAGAAAACAATCATAATGTAAAAATGAAGAGCAGGAAAAAAGTTTGGAGTGGGGAAGACCCGATGGGAAGCCCAGCTCTGGTCCTCCAATGCCTTTCTACAGTCCTGTCTTCCACAACCCTCCAAACAAAGACATGACTATGATCATCACCATTATCTGGACATAGGCCTATAACACAGCTAGGACTACAGTTTTGACTTCTTGAGGCATAATCCAGATACCTACTAGTTATAAAAGTTGTGACTTTTCTGTACTTAAATAAGCAGCAAAAATAAGAATTTCAAACAATGAGAAGGATGAGAATCTTTCAACGGGTCTTCTTTCCATTTTTCAAATAAGTAAGAAAAACTCTCTCCTTTCTTTTCTTTTGTCAAACACAATAATTTTACAGAAGTTTAAAACAAAATGTAAAAAAAAAAAACCAAGAAAAAAGAAAGAAAAATTGAGATTTTCAGTAAAATGGAAGCCCTACCATTTCAAGAACCTCTTTCCCCAGACTGTCTTGCAGGGACAACATAGAAAACAATTCTTCTAGACAAAACCCTATGAATCCTTAGCAGCAGAGTCATGTCTTGAGCAGCTATTGAGGGAACAAGGAATAAGTACGGGCATTAGAAGACAATTTGATTCTATTGCTATTGGGACGTCTGTGCTGGACCACACTGGTGTATATATATATAGATATGTTGCATTTGGCAAAGGAGCAGTTTTGGAAGCTGATCTGTTTTCATGACTGCTCTTCTCTGTGAAAAAAATTAAGAGATTTACCCCATGCTTTATTGTAATCTACTTATTTGTGGATGCAGATGAGTTCAAAAAGGAGAGGTATATTTCTACTCAAGCACTTCACTGCTGTATATCAGCATCATACTGACAAATTCTACAGTATCCTCCCCTCCACTCCTTTCCATGGCCTTGTAGGAGAGGCAAGGCAGACAAGGCAGTCTGCGAAGCCAGCAGGCCATAACTCCTCTCCTCCAGACAGGCAACAATTAATCACATTCGCCAGCGAGGCAGGTAGTTCTTGTCCTTTAACACTGAAGGAAACATAAAGCTCCTTTCTCTGAGCACTGATTGTCCAGTTGATACTGGAGCTCTCAGGAGCTGCCGACATGCTGAAAAACAAGGTAACCCAAACTCTAAATATGCCACTCTTCTGCTGTTTTATTAATCCTTATTTTTCAAGGCAGCAATGAAAGAACAACCAGCAGCTGAAGGATAATGTTTATCACCATTTTTCCCCACAAGGCCATAAGCTGCTCCTGCCCTGCCAGTGGTTCAAGGCCCCTGGGGGTCATTCAGGCTCTGACCACAGCAGCCCTGCTCAAAGGGAGCCAGCCCCACTTGTGTCTGGTGAAGACATCCCCCTCCTTTGAAATAGGAAGGAAGAGAACAAGCCACAACACTATCGCTACTGTGGGAATAAGAAGAAAAGGATTTTTTTTTTTTTTTGGTTTTGCTCTCAAGCAACTAACCTTTCTGTTTTAGTTTTCTCCATATAAGCGTAACTCATTGATTAATTCTGAAAATTACATAATGCTTTTGAAGTGCAAAGAGAGACCAAAGAGCATATCCAAAATCTGGGACAGCCATAGTTCATCTGTTTCTTCCCTAGCATAGGTTTTATTTCCAAGTGAGTCAGTTACATTTTAATGAATGTAAGGGATATTTTTGTAACCCTTCCAAAAACCCTTCCACTAAGATGAAATGATGTCCCCCTTGGAGGGGGAAGGGATAACAGATATAATTTCAGGAGACCATACAAAAATGTTAAGATTATCTGTGGAATCCCTCCTTCAGTCACTCAGCAGCATCCAAGCACTTAGAAAACCACCTTATTGGAAAAAAAGATAGGAGTTTTACTTTAGTTGCTGAAAATTATTTAACCCAGAATTGCTGAACTGAAAAACTTTACATGGCAACTTGATCCGCAGGTTGTTGGCTTTACTAACTCAAGTGTACTCCCAGTGAAAGAAGAGAACTGCAGCAAGGACGCGTGAAACGAGGAGTCTTGTTTGTTGTAGAGGTACCCTCATCTCACTTTCACACAGGCTCCAGCCTCCTGTCGTCCCAAAAGCTGACGAAAGGAACATTTCAAGCATGTAAGCCAGAAGTGTAGGCAGAAATGGGTGATGATTGGGGCATGTCAGTAATGTCACACCGCTGGAAAGCTGCCCAGTACGTGGTGAACAGCTGCTCTCCCAATGACTAATCACACAGGAGGAGGGAGATCATAAAATTCTCCATTTTCACAGAGGAGGGTACTGCTCCTCCTTATGTCACCTCTTGTAATGAGTTTCTCTTTTTCTTTCCAGGTCCAGCCACACTGTTTACAGCAGCATCTCATGCACCTAAGTGTGAATATGAAGCATGCCAGTGTTTTGCCTTCAAAAAATTGCTTGTCAGCAGTGCTGCACTCTCAATGTGGAAGGATCAGTGATCAGTGAATTAATTTCAGAAAGTTCTGAAAACAAAAACAATATGTAAGAGCAGTTTATAAGTGTTCTTCCTACTACTTTTCAGTTACAGAGAAGAATACAATGATGCTGGTAATTTCTAATAAACCCAACTCAAAGTTCAGTGCTTTGTCTATTGAAATGATCACTTCAGTAAAGGAATCACAAAAGCCAAGAGCCAAAGAGGCCCCAAGGTGGTAGAAACCAAGATACAAGGTTCTTCAGTTTGGATGTACCTCACATGTGCAACCACAAATTCTGAGAGGAAATAAAAAATTAAAAATTTCAGAACAAAATGCAGGAAATTCTTTTTATTTTATTTAGAAACCCCGAGTTAGTCCATCTAAATGCAATGCTATTTCCCAGGTATTTAAAGATGATAGTAGGCAGGATAACATCCATAAAGCAAGATGGAGCACAGCTTTCATCATCTCAAGTCTCTGAAAGCCCAGCCCACACCAGGACAAAATGGCTGGTGTTTGCCTCTAACCATTCCAGTCATCCTGTTTTTGAGGATTGCAGTGATAAACAATTCCCTGAAGTATACTGTAATTCTGCAGCACTGATGAGCCCAATATCAATGCCTGTGTTAAGGGCAAGTTCAAAGACTCTTCAGCTTGATAAGCTTCTCAGAGAGGTCATTAACTAGGACAGCTCGAGTACTGTACTCTTCATGCAAATTTTCTGGGTTTTTTTTCTTGGTTTTGTTTGTTGTTTTTGGTTTTGTTTGGTGGGTTTTTTAAAATACTTTTATCATCAAGGTCCCATTTTAGGGAGCCTTCCCCAGCTGCCTGGGATGACCTAAAGGGAAAGGCACACATATAGCTGAAGTTGACAAACACATACTATAGCCTGTGAGTCTAAAGCATGTTTTTGGTTAAGGACACTTACCACACATGAGACCCAGAAAGGTTTTAACTGGGTGAAGCATAACATTCTTACAGGGCTGAAGACAAGACAAGAATGAGTGGAAAATATTTGCAAGGCTTAGATCCAGTAAGAAAGTTATCACAGGAGGTGCTTAGGGTAGCTCCTGGTGATTCTCTAGTACTTGATCATTAAAAGTGAACAAAACCTGCCAGATGAGAACCTGGGTGGTACCTCATCCTCCAGAGCTAACTGCTGCTGCTTAAATCTCTAAAATCACCAGTGGTGTGGTGGTGTCACCCTGGCCCTGCACATGGCAGGGACTGGAGGTGACCAGGCTCAGCCCCACGGATGCAGTGCTGCACATAGCATCCATCAGGACAGCTCTGGCTGTCACAGTCAGCTTGGGACAACTGTTCCTCAGCCAACTCCTTCCAGCAAACCATCTACAGCATTTGAAACTGTTCCAGAAGAGTCCCTCACTGACACAGGAATGCTATTCTACCACCAGCGTTTTTCACTCAATGGAGCAACAGGACAGAAGCAGTTGCCTTTGTCAATGAACCATTCCCAAAAAGCTGCTCCAGTAAAAAGTTTCAACTGCATCTGTGCTGGTCAGACAACAAAAATCCCCCTAGCCAAGAGCAAAACAGGCCTGCCTAAGTCCATTATAGCTTCACAGGTCTGAATAAATGGCAACTTTGTAGGAAATCAGCTGCTGTCTAATGCAGGGCCCAGAGGCTCCAGCAAAGATCTTTGAGCAGCTCTAAGACCCAGAAGCAACCAGAGTTGCCTGAGGCCATCATAGGCATCAGACAGATTATTCATTATTAAAAGACTCGTCATCATGAGAGTCCTCGGCTGTCTCTGAAGGGTTGTTGTTGGCTGTTCCCCAGCCCTGTGGAGCAGAGACAGGAGCAGGATCCAGAGGTGCCATGAGTCAGAACCACCAGGAGAAAGAGCTACCTGAGAGGCTGCTCTAAATAGGAAAAACAAAAGCTAAACCCTGAAAGATTTCTTTCAGGGTTTTTATATCAGTTTTATAGCAGAAATTAATTCAAGCAGGGAGACAAGTCAGCTGACCCAAGTAGCAGGATAGCATTAAAGAGAGATGAAGAAACACAGCTGGCTGGGTGGTGGCAGTGGGAGTACCCAGGATGGCTCTGAAGGGCCCCATCAGCACCTGAGTATTGCCATAGAAATTTTAGCTTTAGCAGTCCTGTAGGACACATGCAGAGCTCTGGCCCAGAGGAAAGACAAGTATAAATTTCTCTTTTCTTTTGTTCGTCAACAGCTTCTTTTAGACTGTGCACACCTTCCCCAAGTCTAACTGCTGAATAACTGGCCAGAGCACATAGATCAGATCTCACACACAAATGCTTTTCGTCTCAGAAGATCCCACTTGGGCAATGTCATCAAGTGCCAAGGTTTTGAAACTTTACCCTCCTAGCACTCCTATTTGTACACAGGGTGATATGTAGGAAGAACATGTACATATGGGGGATGAAATTCTTTACTGTGAGGCTGGTGTTGTTTTGTTGTTTGTTTTTAATTTTAACTGATTTTTGCAGTGCCAACTCCACTTAAAATATTTGCTCAAGTGTATAAATGATGAATAAAAATCTATTTCAAAACACCTACAGCAACTGGGCAATCTGTTTAGCTTAGCTGATCATTAAGTACTCTAGAAGTTTAGGTTGATGTAGATAGTCAATGTAAAAGATAGTGATGTCAGCCTCTCTCATTTATTCAAATATCCCCAGTCCTGTGAGCCTCAGATCTTCCCTGACAGGAAGAGAAATGAAAACAAAGAGGGAAAAGAAGAGGAAGGGAAAACCCTCCTGATATGTACTTCTCTCTAGACTTCCCAACAGATGCTCCTCAGAGAGGCGCTGGCCAAGCCTGAATACTGGAAAAGCCAAGCATTTATATACATGCATTTATTTATAATTAGGATTACAGAATATTCCGACTGGAAGGGACCCAAAAGGATCACCAAATTCAGCTCTTAAGTGAATGGCCCATACAGGGATCAAACCCATCACCTTGGCATTATCAGCACCAGGCTCTGACCAGATGAGTTATAGAACCTTACCAGACATCAGAAAATATGGATCCAAAGGAACAACACATCCACCCTGGACGGCAGCATTTTGACCACCCTTGAAGCTGTGGAATATTTTTAAATTCACAAATTTTCCACTGTATGTATATTTTGAGGTTTCAAAATGTAATACATTTCCCATTTCTAAAGCAGCATCACCAGCAATGAAAGCTTTACAATTTGAAAAAAAAACAAAAAACCATTGTCAAAATTGAAGCACAGCAAATCAGCTTCCCTGGATTTTACAGGTGGGTGGCTGAAAAGGATTGAGAGGGGACATGCTGTTGATTTTTATTTTTTTCCGCTGGCCTTTCAGCTAATGCTGCAAAAGAAACATTTTTTGAAATCTCCACAACTCTTACACAATAGGGAAGAAAAGGAGCACAACCAAATCAATCACCCTCCAGCTGATACCACTGCAGAGCAAAATCCATTTAGAGATCTCCTGGAAGCAGAACAACCCTTCTGAGTTGCAGCAAATCAAATCTGGCGATAAAGGGGCTGCTCTCGCTTCCTCCCTCCGTGACAAACAGAGGCACAGGTTATCTGCTCCAGTGTAGTCAGAGTAGCTGGAATTAAGCAAGTCAGTTTTTATTGTCAGTCTACCTTCCCAAGGAAGTCACTTTATACAACTGCCTGCACAGGTGATTCTATCCATTTTTCTACTTTGCAAAATAACTTACAGTTTTCCAGGGCAATTTCAATGAGGTGTTGACAGAACGGTAGCAGTTATAAAAACGCTGTCTGGACAAGTTCTGTACATGTATGGATGGTGGGGCAGAGGAAAGATAATGCTACTGCAGAGGGAAATTTCATGTTAATCTATTGGACACAAGGAGATGCATACATTTAGCACAAAGCTACAAGAGATCAGATTTCATAACTTCTACTCATTATAGCACTACTTTTTCCTACAGTTGTGAGATCTCAAAAGATCACAGAATCTCAAACAAACAGAAAGATGCATTTTGCACTGCACCAGCAGTTTTATTCTAATACAATATACCAACTTTGGAATATAATAGTAACTGGGATAACACAGTAATTTAACAAATCTGCAGTGAAAACACATATATCTGATGAAATTAGAGAAAGGTCCAACATCAAAATCTCTACTTGGTTTTTATGCCTCCAGATGTCTCTATGTATGTTTTTATCAGGGATTTGGCCTGGAACAATCTTTGCTGTATATATAGGATATGTATTGTGGAATATACATCAAAATGATGACAGTAGTCACATCTCTGGCAGGTGTCACTTTTCACTTACCAACGTATTTCCTGAAACCTGTCCAAATTTTTATTCTGAGTCAACATTTTGGTGTGTAAAATGGAAACCATGCCTTTTATTAGGTCTTTAGCCTCTAAGTAACACTGTTTTACTGTGTCTCTGAATATATTCTACATAGGAAAAAAAACCAAACCAGAAGTATATGCATTTTCAGTTTGCAGTTCAACAAAAGAATCTCGTTTCTCAACAAAATTGTGAATAATAAGCTACAAATTATTACAGAAAGTAGCATTTCTTCTTATTCCCTCTGCAGGTTATTGGGTGAAGAACTGTATTTGATTTTTCTATTCTAACAATAATTGTATTTTTTTCTGTTGAAAAAAACCCAAGCTCTTTTAGTTAAAGATGAGGTTATCTAACCGTCCTTTATTTGGGGCAATCAGCCATCACAAAACAATTCCTGGGAGTAAACACCATAGTTAGAGACGTGCAAACAAAAACCAGCATTATAAATGATAGCACCACACATGAAAGAGAAAGAAATCAAAGGCATTACTACATGAAGCAAATCTGTATTATGCCTCCCACAGAGCTGTAATATTTTCCCTGTACTCTGCTTTGGGGGCTCGATGTTTGTTTGTATGTTTTTTCTTGTTTGGGTTTAGTTTTTTCTCTTAAGCAAAGCCATATGTACCAACAGGGTAAATCAGGTAAAACAATTATTTTATTTTAAGTTTTGGAAATGGTGTAGAGTTTTGTGTCTACCTCTCTTCCACCGTGCCACTGTAGTAAGTCTCTCAACACAGATATCAAGATGAATTAATAGAATTTAATGTAAAAAAAAACCCAAAAAACACACAACAAAAACCAGTGCCACACACATTTTAAGATTTTTTCAAATGGTTTAAATTCTGGAAAACAACCAACCAACCAGTGCCAGTCACACAAAATCAAGTATAACTTTCTTGTTAATTTGTGACAAGGTTGCTTTTATCATTCAGTTAAAGCCTTAGGCTTTGGGAATGGGCATTAATCTGCTACAGGCAAGGACGCAGTGCTGATCTGCACCAGTACTGATTTGGCCAAATATCTGGAAGAGACAATTACTGCCTCAAAACAAAAAGTCTCTTTGCTGAAAGGAAGGGATCCTGTTGAAAAGTTACTAGCTGAGCACCACATCATTTCTAAGTTTTATGCATGAATCAGCCTCAGGGAAGATTCACAAATATACCTTTAATTAAATGCTTTTCCATTATTCCACCAGCCTAAAAACATAAAGAGAGGAATTAATTATGTAGGGACAGACCTTGAATCCATTAGTTGTTAGGGATGTCCTGTGTATCAAAGACTAGATACAATATGTAAAATAGCATTAATATCATTAAAGCTTAGAGTAATTTCAGCTACTGGTAAAAGTCAAAAAAAAATAAAATAAGAAAAGCACATTCCCTGAGAAATGTAAAGATTTGCTTTCTGAAAGACTGGTGTGAACCTACATGTAATCAATCAGCTTGGTTGCTACAGCTGCACTGTCAGAAGTGTAAGAGTAGATTTACTGCAGAAAGGTACTGAGAAAGAGCCGTGACGACACAAAGATGCACCAGAAGCTCCTTCCCCCACCTATGGTCTCCATCAATTAAAACCACAATTTACCAACAACATCAATAACAAATTAAGACTCTAGAAAATTCAGCAGGAAAGTGGAACACGAGGTGGATGCTGCAAAATTCCCTCTGCAGCCAGGCATAGCAGCCCCATAAAAGCTACGGAGTACCAGGGACTGCACTGCTGTAATTCACTTGTCCCTCTCTTTCTCTTTATACTGTCTTTATATATTGGTGCAAGCTATATTTCCATCATATATGGGAGAAATGTGGGTTACTGAGCATGGGATAATCTATTTTATTGTATGCTCTTATGTTCTCCAGTTTCTTCTTCCCACATCTGTTTTTCTTGGCTCTGTGGGTACAACAGCTGCATATTTGGGGACACGAATTTAAAACAAAGGAGAAGTATTCCTTTCTTTTCTCATAAATCACTCTTCAGATGGTATACAACTCCAGAAATTCAGATAATTAGGCCAAAATATCAGGGTTTTTTTCCCAACAAAACAAATCAACATTATTTCCCTGGAGATATTCCCCCCTCCATCTAGAAAACCAACTAGATAAGTGCACGTAGAAATCCAATTGTTTATATCTACTTCTGCCCCAAGAATTAGCGTCCAGCCTTTTATACAGCTCATTTCAAACCCTATCATTACCACTTTCTGGACTGGAAAGAACCTGAACAAATAGTAGGAATTACAGTCTCAAAACAAAAGGCATGGAAATACGTTGTAGTCCGTAGAGAGGATGGCAGGATTCACGCTCCTTCCTCGAAGAAGGATAAAGATATTGACCCCAGAGCAATTTCAGCCAGTGTGATGCTGTTGCTTCTCAAAAGGCAATTCTCAAGCACAGAGAGTGAACGTGACAGGAGCACATCACCATCAACACAGAAGAGCTGACAGAGCATCAGCTCCTCTGAATCCCAAGCCTGTGTATTCCTCATTTGCTAAACCCTGAAGTCTTCATTCAAGCCACATTACTGCTCAGTTTAAAAGGAGTTACCATCAAGGAGATACACAGCAAGGTTTTAATGACAAAGTAGAATATGCAAACACTGCATCTGCCATATCATTAATAATTCTGTAATAGAAACAAAATTATATATAGTTAACATTTCTGTGCTTAACCATTTCATATTTATGCAACAAGGTGAAGAAACTGTGAAAATGCTACACAGAAAGTTTCTTCTGTTCATTAAATGTCCATGAGACAGTTAAGAATGTATGAAGAATGTGAAATTAAAACCAGTAAACCCTGTGCCTAATGTTATGGATTCCATGAGTTTAACACCCTTTCCAAAATCTTTCATAAAAATCACAATGCAGTTTCACACCCAATTCATTAATTGCCCTTCTTTTGTTAAACACCAGGCAGCCTACAGGCCTTCTGTTTGTTTGTTTGTTCTTAATTCAGAGACTGATAGGACATCTGAGGTGCTTTAATAACAGTCCTGAGCACAATCTAATTTTCCAGTCTATACAGTTTGACTGGTTTGTTTTTGTTTTTTGGGTTTTTTTTTTTTTTTTTTTTTTTTTTTTTTTTTTGAGGGGATGTGTGGTGTTCTTGAGTTTATGTGCAATAAAACATGGCCAGTGCTCATGAGACAAGTACAGCCAAATATTTGGTTATAAAAGACCGTTCTGACCAGACTACTTTCTACATGAAGTGACTCCTGCACATGGTAGGAGTACATGGCAGCAGCACTGCATCAGTGCAGTATGGCTGCACATGCCTGAGATGCAGATTTTCAAACAGAGTGCATCCATTAGAAAGCCATGGACAACGAGCATCAGGTGAAACCTCACAACCTATCTGAAGAAGAAAATTTTAGGCAGCCCCATATGTGTGTGCTCATCCCAGTGTTTTTCTAATCCTGCTGTTACTTAGAGGAGACCATTTTTTACCATAAACCTGTTAGAGGCACCATGGGTGGTCTCCAACTTCCCAAGATGCTAAAAGCAGCTTGCAAGCAGGTCTGCTGGCTCCATTGAAACAAACAAACAAACAAACAAACAAACAAACAAACAAACAACCCTAACAGTCCATATCTTCTGGTACCATCAAGACAGACGCATAGAAAATCTTAACTAATGCCAAATACCAATGGCCTTTGCACTGCACAAATCCCCAAAGGCAAACCAAAACCAACCCAATCACACTAAAGCTAAAAACAAACAAACAAACAAACAAAACCAGAAAAACAACCAACAAAAACACCAGAAAGAAAGTCAACCCCAAAACTTTCTTGGCAATGGCACTGCAGATGGGCTGGAAAGGAAAAAAGGTGAGAGATTTCTGCTCTGCCATTTGCCTCACCCTCATCCCCTCGTTCTCTCTTGCCAGCTGATGGCTTTGCCTTTCAGCATGCATACTACAGCATTTTGCAGCTGCTCAAAGAGAAACTTCCCTCCTCAAACAGTGCACACCAACAGTAGCTGGGGAGCTCTGTGAAGGAGCAGCTGGGGCAGGCTGAGTTGGAATGCTGAGGCATCTCTCATCACAACTGCACAGAGCCAGATCCCAGGGTTGTTAATGAAGCACAAGTCAACAGGAGCTTTGCCCAATTAAGTAACAGAGTTTGGCTCATTCCAGCAAAGGATTACAGCACAACAGCAGAAGCCCTTCAGTACCCAACACCGAGGTCAATACCCCTCTTTCCTCTACTGGTTAACTCCCTTCCTTTATCTTCTTCCCTACTAGTCCTGAATAAGAGGATTTAAAGGCAAACTGTGAAGTGATACTGAGAAAAGCAGGGACGCAGTCCAAAGGAACATGGGGCATTTGGTTTTAGTTCTCCTTGTCTCAGTTTTACTACCCACCCCTCTTGCACCATGAAGATCCCTATTTTCCTCCTTTCCCCAAGTAATTAGAAAACAACAACACTTATGTCCCCGCTGAAGCCTAACCCCAGCATCCTCAGGTACACTTCAAACCCCTGTGTGGCCTCCCAGTCACATGCAGCTTGGGTTAGTTTGTTTCTCCTTCTGAGATCTTTCTCTTTCCTTACAGAGAGGCTCTCACCAAGGCTTGCTGACCTGCTGAAGCCTGATGTGTCTGCTCTTTGATCAAATCCAGTCTCTGGCTCTTTGCAAGATACAGTACACTAGTTAAGGGAGGGAAAATTTTTCTTATCCAAAAATTGAAAATATTAACACAAAATTTAAAAAAAATATCATCGTATCTTATTAAGTGGCTGAAGTATTCAGACAGCATCCCAAGCTGCAGAGAACATCATGAAAAAGTATCCTAGTCAGGAAAGCACATACTGCAGAAAGAAATGTCCTGCCATATTTGCCCTTCCCTTATTACCCTCTTGGATCTTTGATTATTGGAAAGATTACTTTCTCCCAAGAATCTGAAGATCTGGTCTTACATGACAAGATACAAGGGCACAGTAAAATCAGAACAGGTTCAGTGAGAAAGTAAACCAAAATAAATTTCTTGTTGAGTGTCTATTACTGAAAGTAAGTCCTACAAACTTTTATGACCAACTTTATTTTACAGCAAAATTTGTTTAAAACCAGCTTCCAATACCAGTTTGGCAATAATGCCTGACCACAGGTGTGGTGATTTGTTTTTCTTAAATGATTCGGTTCACTTTGTTCTTTACTAACTTGTAACCCCTGTAAGTTGCCAGTCATTGTAACCCTGTCCATCACCTCATCCTCGATGACCCAACCCCTCCCCTCCTCCCCTATCAGTATCCCATTGCTCCAAGCCTTGGACCTGCCCCTGGCTGGTCCTTAGGGGGTAACACCAGGCTCCTGCTCTCTCTCCTGGATCCCTCTGGGGTGTGTGGGCCTCTTGCCTCCTGCCCTCTCCGTGGGGAGCCATGCCCCCGAATAAGCCTCATGTAATCAACACCCTCAGAAGCCATGTCGTGTCTTGCCTGCCTGTATGCTGCCAATAGCTGTTGCACCACCAAAAGACCTCTCCCCAAAGGCTCTGGTAAGGCTCCTGTAACCTGCCCTTCACTCCTGGACCCTGGGGTATGTTGCCCCCAGTCCCCTGCAGCTGCTAGCCGCCCCGGAAAGAGCAGGGGAAGAGACGCAACACGCAAGCTCTGTCATCAAGAGAAAATTTTTCTTGTCCCTTCTCCCCTTAAATAAGAAGGCTGAATAACCAGATACACTTTTAAATCCATTTTCCATTTACACTGAATCTCAGAACCACTGCCTGTGGTCCCACTGAAACCAGTGAGATTAGTCTCAGAGTAGAGAACCAAGCATGTGCATAAATCTTTGCAGGACTTCAGCCAAAGTTTTATTGGGAAACAATAAAGGGATGCAGGCTTGTGGTAACTGTCAGCCAAACCCTGTCCTCAGAAACATGCTGATCTCTCTTTGGAGGTATAGGATTCAAACAGCCAGCCCTGGGAAGTGAGGCAGACAGGCATGAGCCCTGTGCCACTCCAGCTGCAGAGGGAAGAGCTGCAGTCCATGAAGAAGCTCCTCACTGTGAGGACACAGAGGCACACTGGTGTGATTTAAGTGCAGTTTTGGCTTAACACTCCAGGAAAACATAATCCTCTGTGGTCTCCTTGGTATTCCATGGCTCTCATTGCTATGGAGGTCACATAAAAGGGATGTATCCAGGTAGGCTTGAGAAGCACGTGCAACTTTTTGCAGAGGATAATGGATAGCCTACATTATTCATAACATAACTGATTTCAATTGCATTATGCTTTACTTTCCAGATTTTCAAACAAGGACATCCTAATAGGACTGTACAGGTATATTTCTTCTAAAATTCATGATCTACACTGGAATTAGATGTCTTCCACCAAAATTGTTATTAAAATTAGCACTACACATCCTTAGATTGGGGCCTAAAATGTCATGGTTAAAATGTTGTCTACAACACTTACATCTTCTATTTGTCTAAGAGAAACACAGAGAATAATGCAAAATTTTAAATTAATGACAAAGACAAAAATACTTCTCAGGAAAACAAGAAGCAATACGGATCTAAAAGCTCTTGTACTGTAATGTTTGATTGTTGCTAAATGAAATAAAATAAATGAAATAGAAATATGCTTCTGAGTTACCCCAAACCATCTGCGGAAAAGTAAAATTGAAAGGGAAAAAAAAGCCCCAAACAAACCAACAAGAGAATTTCAAGGCCAATGGAGAATGGCTGGGAGAGCATATGAATTTAATTCTCTCCCTTCAAATTCATAACCATGTTTTCCCTCCCCAGATATATTCTTCATGTGCTATGGCTTCACAAAATTTCCTTTGGAAAAAGAAAACCTTGCATGTAAACACACTTGCATTTGTCACTGTCTATACCAGGGCATGGCCAATTCAGTAAATCTGTTCTAGAGGCTATCATTGATAATCCACAGAGAAGAAAACACTGGTTTTTCATCTTGAAGTAGAACCTGACATGACCTTTTGTCCCCTCTATCAGAAGAAACTGCACCACAACCCTCCCCAAACCTCAAATCAAACAACCCACCATGGTAATTGCAGGCCCTCACACACAGAGAAAGCAGAGCTGAACTAGATTCTTCATTCTGGACACTCAAAAATCTGTTCTCTTTCCAGTATTTAGGTGAAATTTTCCTTGAAAAACAAAGCAGAAGGGAATGTTCTTACTAGGTATTATCTCGTGTTCGCCCTGTATTTCAGGAACCACTGTTTTAAGGCAACCAAGTTGGGATTTTTTTTTTCCTTATATTCACAAGACAGTATTAGATATTAATTAAAACAATTTCAATCAACTGGAAAGGGTCCATCAAGGTCAGCATCACAAAAACAGGCCCTGAGACCCTGTTCTGCAATGCTGGAGAAGAAAAAGAGGCTCCTTTAATATCATCCAAGCAAAAAAAAAAGTGCAAAAATAGGTATTCATGAAATGTTATTGTCCAAGATAGAATAGTAGAGGCTGAGGAGAACAAACAGTATAAACAGAGAACACATTTTTCCTTGCCTGCTTCACAATAGCTAAGATTCTTTTAAAAAAGAATAGGTAGAAAGATAAGACATGCATGCCTGATACTGAAGAAAAGACTGTTTGTACCCAGCACACTGGATAAATTGTTCTAGAACAGTTCAGCCATGTCAAGAAATGATCCTTTCATGCTGCCAAGGTCAATTAGACCCGTAGCCAGTGTTAGTCAAAAAGGTCATCACCGCTCATATATTTAAAATAAATTCACCTGTTTTGTCCTAGAACTTCACAAACCTAGCAGAGACCAGTCAGGTAGGAGATTTTAGGTGTGATATGCTATGGCTGGCATGTGTTTTATTGATGGATCAAGATCTGCAGGCAGTATTTGGCCCAGCCCTAAGACTATGCAAAGCCTGTGTGCTGCTGCTGCTGCAGCCCCCAGTTACAGGTAGAAGCAGGAGGGTGACTGATATACCTACAAAAGGGGAGGCCTGACCCCTAAACTCCTAATTCTTGGTTAAAATCTCACTTCATTCCTGGTGTTCAAGACAACATGTGTTTTAATCTTAACCTGATCTCTGGAAGACCCCCTAAACATAGCAAGAAAAAAATCATATAAGCCTATTCCCATGGAAATTCATTATACAGGTGCATTCTAAGAAGTAGTTTACTTGAACAGGAAAAACAACAACAATGCATTAAGATGTAAATTAAATGCATGATTGTAGTTAGTCTTCCACTCAAGCAATTCCCATTGTTATTTTGACTTACTGCTCAACAGAGAAATGCTGGAAAGCAGAAGCCTTTAAACATCTGCTAATCCATTTTGTTATTTCTCTAATTCCATAGTTTCGTTTTAAAATACTGATTTCAAGGGAAATTTATAGCTAAGATTATCTGATGCTTGCATTGAAATGGGGATGGAGCTTGTCGGGGCAAAAATTAAATAAATAGTTTTGTGGTCTTCACCTGTATGCATAAAGAGTTAATAAGTAAACAAATATAAATAGGAACAGTTGAAACATCCAGGGGGAGTTACTTCACAGATTCACCTTCTTTCCAAATTTATAAGCTGCTCTTTTGAGACAGTTGCCTTGCAGAGTATACAGGGAGGAGAAGGCTCAGCTGGAATGCCTCTCCCACAACGTGAAAGAAATAACATTCAGCTATACCATGATCCCCAAAGTTATTTCACACAGCTCTGGCAAAGAGTCACAGTCCTTACAGAATTGTTGCCTGCAGACAGTGAGCTTTCTGTTCCTGAGGTTGCTTTGTTTTTCTACAGGAGGCCTACGTGTAATTATGCCCACGCTTCCATTGCACACACTAACTTAGGCAGGATCCCTGTCCAGAGCAGAGGAAAACTCAGGGCAGGCAGTGGAATTAAACCATTTTAAACCAGCTGCAGCTTTGTCCCGTGATGCCTAGTCAACAGATATGCACCATTGCTAATTGGCTGTCTGGTCTCATCTGTCCACAGTTGAAAGATAAAAGTGTAAAACAAACTCCTCTAGAGTTTAAGGCCAGAAGTTCAATTCATTTTCAGGTGGGTTTTTTCCCAGTGTTTTCAGAACCTGAATACTGAGTAGATTTCTCCTGAACCCTTTTAAGAAACTTCCTCTTGAAGCTTCCTCTCCCAGTGAAACGCTACCCACTTAAAAAGAAAAAAAAAAAAGAATAAATAAATAAAGCACCTTGGAAATCATAGATCTCTTTTGTGTTCCATGGTTTGCCAACAGTTAATGACATTACAATGGCTTAGGTGAGAGGGTAACAGCATATGCAGTACTCAACAGAGAAACAAAGAGAATGGAGAGGGAGGGGAAAGAGCCTTTCCTTCAGTGAACAAAAATGATGACAGAAATCGAAGTGAAACTAAATCAGAATGTGCTGGGAACCTGTAATATTGGCAAAAATTGAAGAGCCCAGGTACTCCTGTGCTGAAGCTGGCCTTCTGATTTTCAAGATTTTCTGTTAACTGCACCTGACAGTGATTATTCATTGAGAAAATTTTGTATTCATACTAGAACTAAAGTGATTGTTCTGTGCACTTACTGTCCTGCCTCAAGAGTGCTCTGGTAGGGTTGAAGGCTTGAACAAGCAGTGCTGAGACTCACTCTACCTTTCCCAGACACAGGCAGGAAGCACCTCCCTGTGCTGGTGGAGCACAGGGATAATAGAGTGCTAAACATCCCGCACTTGTGTTCCTCTGCTGCGTGCACACAGCTCATGTTCACTTTGAACAATGACTTCTGGCTTAAAGCTTGAGAGCCATCCCAGGCCTCTTTCTGCTTCCAAGCCAGGACACCCAGCCCTCTGCACCACTGAGCTGCAGAAGCCAGCACAGGGGGTGTCCCATTTCAGAGGCCCTGTCAGTGCTACTCTTCTCACCTCCTCTGCTCCCATCATCCGTGGCCACACAGCAATGAGCGACCCTCACTGAACAGGCACTGAGGCAGGAAAAGCAGAAGAGGTCATTTTTAGCCTATGAACATCTGGAGGAACTGAGAGGAGCCTGAGAGGCACAGCCTGGGGCAAGATCCAATGTCCAGCTGCCTGTATTGACAGGGGAGTGATGGAGGAGATGGAGCCATAGTCTCCCACCAGTGTCTGGCAGGAAGAGACACTACAGCTGAAAGCTGAAACAAGAGTCAGACTGGATTTAAAGAGCAATCTGTTGTCCATGGGGGCAGGCAGGCAGTGGAAGAATTCATCAGACAGGCTGTGTAGGCTCTGTTGCTGGAGGCATTCAAGAGCTGCTGAGACAAAGGTTTGAGCAAAATGGTCTGGTGTCACAGGTGACCCTGCTTTGAGCTGGAGCTTGGACAACAGATCTCCTGATATCCATCCCAACCTAAATGCCTGTATGTCCCTTTTGAAGGAAGTAAATTCGAGGCTTTGGTTCACATAAAGGCCTGCCTTCTCTCTGGTGCATCAGAGATGTGATTTCAGGACAAAGCAGATATTTTCTTCTTCAAAGTACTCCCAGTCCTGCGTGCTTTGTAAAGGTGAAGGCATGGGTGCCCCGGACCCTTGTGTGGGAGCAGATGAGAAGCTTTCAGAAAACCAGGTCATGCCATTTTGAAACATGGGCAAGATCTGGCTGCTGTCACAGGCATGGTGACCTTGTTGTAGCTCAATGCAAAATTTTCTTGGCATTGCCAGGCAGTCATGCCATTTGTTGCTGACAAAGCAGAATCTAGACCTGTTAGAGGCAAAAGCCTTAGAGGCTTAATTGTTTAATGGCAAGATTTTCAGCAAACGCTTACCTTGTAACACAATAAAAAAATGCATTTTTGAGGCACCTCTGATATACAATATTTAAATATGGCCACCACACAGAAAGTACTTGCTGATGCCTACACACCAAGTCAATTAAAATGTAAATAGACATAAAACTACTTAAGCAGAAAATACAACGTATTTTTGAACAGCCCATAATATAAGATCAAAAAACTGAGAGTGACTCTAGGGCTCACAGCCTGTCACTGGTTTGAATTCAAGTAACTGCTAACAAAGTTGGTTGTCTCAATCCAGCAAGACTCATGCAATCTCTCACCTACCTTATGGATCCCACCACTGCACTTAATCTTGCCATGATTCTCCACAGAATCACAGGATGGTTTGGGTTGGAAGGCGACCTTGGAGATCATCTAGTTCCAACCCCTCTCTTGTGAGCAGAAATGCCTTCAAATAGACCAGGTTGCTCAGAAAAACCCAGAAACAAAAAAATCCAGAGACTCTAAAAGGCAAAGTGGTTTCAGCACCACATCAAGGCCAAAGCAAAACCAAAACAGTGTCAAGGGAAATTTGAATTAGTTTTCTGTCCACTTCATTGATTTGGTGCGTGAACATGGGTCCTCGTGTTTCTGAGACAGACTTGGAAAGGATTCTTTGGTAAACTTCAAAATAAATGAATGGGCTTTCCACAATTCAGGCCAAAAAAACGTAATTTTTTTTATATATATAAAGGGATAGATTTTGAGATCTCTCTTTAGAGAGTCTTTTAAAGCCCTAGATCAATGTCATTAGCAGACAATACAACTATTAGAATTTGTGACTCTTCATTTTTACATATATTTTGTCTCATTGAGTAATATGTTCAGTTTTGATCACCAAAACATTAAAAAAATACGTTAATTATTAGAGAGTGTCCAACGGAGGGACATGAGGATGGGGAAGGGTCAGGAGGGGAGCAGCTGAGGGTACTTGGTCTGTTCAGCCTGGAGAAGACTGAGGGGAGACCTCACTGTAGTCTTCAGCATGAGGGGAAGAGGAGGGGCAGGCACTGATTTCTTCTCTCTGTGACCAATGACAGGAGAGAATGGCCCAAAGCTGTGTCAGAGGAGGTTTAGGCTGATATCAGGAAAATGTTCTTCACCTAGAGGGTGGCTGGCCACTGGAACAGGCTCCCCAGGGAAGTGGTCACAGCACCAAGCCTGACAGAGCTCAAGAAGTATTTGGATAATGCTCTCAGGCACAGGGGGGATTCCTGGGGATGGTCCTGTGCAGGACCCAGAGTCAGACTTGATGGTCCTGATGGGTCCCTTCCAACCTAGCATATTCTGTGATTCTATGAAGACAATGCACTCTGAAAGGGTGAGGGGGAAGCTATCCCTCACAAGCACATAACATGATCTCCAGGTATTTTCAGGGGAGGTATCAGCCATGTTTCAAATCCCAAGCCAAGCTCTGCAGTGCACCCATCCGTTATGGGCCCCTGTAGGCGGGTGAGCTGCCCACCAACACACACCCAGGGCATGCTCAAAGCACCTCCCTCCCGACCTTCCCTGGCGTGAGGGAGGTTCTGGGGTGCAGCTGGCTCTGCCTCCCCAGCTGTAGGGGGCGAGGGCTGGTGAAGGCACTGCCTGTCTGGTACCCAGAGGCTGGCTGTGGGGCCCTGCACCAGCTCCATAAAACTCTGTCAGACAAACCCCAAGCATGCACCTGGGGATCCCACAGAGCACAACCATGTAACAGAGCTGGGTATAACATGTAAGGGAGCCTAATACCTTTGAGGCTGAGAAAATTACCACTCATTATGCTAAGTAATGCCTTATATCAGCATGTAAATAACTTTTCTTTGTAAGCAATCACCAAAGCATTCTCAACAGAAAATTAATATATCTGATTTGTTTATGGATTCCCCTAATTTAGAGTAGAAAGATTTTTAAACTGAAACTAGATATGAAAGTGTGTCACCAAAATTTTTCTGAGCTATGTGTATACAGATCCATTTATATTTATACAGACACACACACAATTACATGTTCTGTCTCTGTGATAGGCTGAATCAGATAAGATGCAAAATATACAGACCTGTGCTGTATGTTATAGGAGATTTCACTCATCTTCCTATTTCTGACAGCCGTAGTTTTGGTGGGAAATTAAAAGTTAATTTTGGTTTTTTGTCCTTTTGTCTTTTTCCTTATCAGCATTGCCTCCAAGGCATGCTAAAGTATTCTGAAAGTGACCTTCATTTTACTCATATCATCCTGACACAAGTGATTTAGCCTCCATACTTGTAGGAGTAAACATAAGAAACATCCACTGACTGACAAATATTTCATCAGAATTCAGCCACGCATTTTTTCCTGGGCATGGAGGGGAGGGTGTTTTAGATGATGACCTCATTTACTAAGGCATCATCATTTAAGTTCACCACCAGTATATGGATGCTACCACTGTTTTTGCACTCTCAACATGTATCTTCTTCTCTTCCTTTTGCTATATTTTGTGGCCCCATTCCACATGCAGCTGCCATGCACTGATGTTGCTGTGATTTCCCAGATGGACACAGATCTTTTAATCAAACCTGACCTGGACAAGGATTTTCCTAATTTCAAACCTACTCCCAGACCAAGCAGGCAAGCAAATTTTGCATGCTTAAACATACAGAAGCTAGACAAATAATGCAGGGAGAAGCACATCCAACTCTGCTGGGGCTTGTTTTTTCCAGGACAGTAGTGGTACCACTGCTCACAATTGCCAAAAACTCGGGGCCATTAAATCCAGTGGGGAAATCTGTGCACTCCCAGCTATTCTCATATAGAATTCTTTTGCTGGACTGGAGCCTGGAGGGCAGTTGAAACAGTTTTCAGTATATTCATTACTTGTGACTTGTAATTGTAAGGGAGGGTGGTAGCTTAATAGATACAGTACAAATGTGAAAAGCAACAGAGATTGAAAAAAAAAAGATGGAAATAAGGGCTAGAGTCATTGACTGGGGAAAAAATCTTAAGAAAAGGAAACAAAAATGTGGCATGTAGCAATAAACTGAGTCAAACAGGTGCTTGAAGAAATAGCATAACTTTTTTTGAAAGAATTTAATACTCAAAGCACCAGAGAATATGTTCTGGGATTATTAGGAAAGGTGATTTCAGCAGTACCATATCCCACAGACCTAGGCTGGAAAAGTGAAAGGCTGTTGTCGCAGACACAGTAAAGACCATGAGGTTACAGATACAGAAAGAAGAACACATGCACTGGAGATGCTTTCTGAGTGCTTTTGGTATAGTATTAAAAAAACAGAGTGTATATAAAAATAATGATAAAACACCCCAGAGACAACACATTCAAGAGAAGCCTAAGACAGCACTCAAACAGCAACCAAATGAAAACTCAGCTTTGACTGCAGATGACAGCCCCACAAACAATTTGTCTGTGTAAGGTGAGAGCACACATCTCCCCTCACTCCTGGGCAGAGAGCTGCTCCAGCACTCATCTGCATGGCACCAAAATTGCTACATTTTTGAAAGAACTCCATCATGCCCACAGGAGAATGGACAATAGCTAGTTCTTCTGTTTGGCTTGGTGAATTACTGTGCTGCTCACAGCTGCCCGTGATGCTGTGCCACATCTCCCTGCATTACCTCCTCTGCTGCCTCCACAGCAGACAAGAACTAACCCAACTGGAAGTGCCTCTTCACTCCTGGCTTAGCAATAGTGCCCCAGGTTCACTCCCTGCACACAGAGTCAAAGCAAGAAGCTTAGAGAATTGACCCACTGCTCGTTTAAGTCTGTCTCCTCTTTGCTAAGAGGATCTTCCATCTTCTGCTGAAAGCTTTGATAGTGGGTGCAGAGTTCACATGTCTCACAAAAATACCTCGTCATGTGGCACCTTTCTATCACAAACAGTGGAAAAGAAAAATCATTTAGGTTTGTGTGAACCTTTCTTTCTGACTCACATTTACCCACTGCCAGGCCTTTGCACGCTGTTGTGGATCTTGACAAGCTATTCTCATTTTCACTTCAGATCTATGTTTTGACTCAACACCAGCAGAAAAATAGGTCACAGAAAAATGACCTGGATACTCAACCACTTAAAGAAGATTTCTCACTGAAATTTAGGGGAGAAAAAAAAAATTAAGCACTCGCCATTTTAAATTAAAATAAGAAAGAAATCTTCCAAACAGCAGGAGCTACTGGGGACCCATTACAACAAAACTGATACAAGAAGAATCAGGTCATTTAGAGTTACATTTAGTTTACCACTGAAATGGTAAACTTGAACGAAGAGCTACCATACAAAGGAAATATTTTCATTGCAAAATGCGATGACAGTTTTATCATTCAGCAATATCACATGCAAGTTTTTACCAAGAAAAAAAAAAAAAACACCTTGTGAAAAACATATTTTGAAGATGTTACACCTACCAGAACCATCTCATCCAGTATGGTGAGAACAGGATTCAAGACCTGGCCACACAGATAGAGCAGTTAGGAACATGAGTCAGCTTCATGAACGTAAATGAGATTGTACAACAGCTTAAAGTATTTGAAGGACATGAGGCTAAATCAGTTGATCCCTAGAAAACCCAAACTCTTTGGTTGCAAAGTCTCTTGTTACTATTTGGACATACTTAGAAAGAATCAAAAAGTCCTAGCAACAAACCCAGCAGGTATGTAGGTGCCATGTCAGAGAGCATAAGGATGTACTTCAGTCCTGCTGCAAGGACCAGCATATCAGAAAGCAAAGAAGTGGAAGAGATTCCCAAATCAGGGCACAGAGTGTGCACAGGCAGAGCCACTTGGTGTTTCAATACACAGCTGCTGTGGCTGTGTGTGCTCTCCCCATGAACACAGAGAGGTCTCCTGCAGCAACAGGAACTGTCAGGAGAAGGAATCAAGTCGGAGTTTGGGGTTGTTTGTTTTTAAAACTCAAACCTAGTCTTGGCTTTGTGTACTTGAACTAGAATCCAATTTCTATTAATCCAGTCAGGGATCAAAACCAGAGCCTGTAACTAATTTGTTTAATTTAACTTGTAGCTTTAGTTTTGAATATTATATTCCTCCAACAAATACTTGTTTGCAGAAATTGTTTAGCAAATCCTACTGTGTAGCACATAAATCAACCTGAAGTGGAAGCAAAACTAATGAAGGACTAATAGCCAACAAATTAGTCACTGAGCTCTATCCAATGCCTTTTCTCCAACACAACAAAGTACTACATATGAAAAATGGTGATACTTCTTTCTGCTCTCCTTGTTTTGCCTTCTTTTAAGAGAGGTTTGGTTGATATACCATCACCTCTCTAGTTAGAACATTTTTAATTGCATTACATACACACTTTATGCGTATGTGTCTCTTAAATACAAGAACATACAGACACAGTCTGTCTTTTCACCTCCACTTTGAACACACCATTTATAAATTCTCATTTTCTAAGCACTTGAATTTCTGAATGGTTTCTTTTTCTTTCTCTGACACCTGTCACATTCCTGAAAGGCTTATGCTTTGTAAAGGGCCAATACAATTGCAAAAGCTATAATTTCAAATATTTTGACCTATATATAGCACTCAAATCCAACTCAATTGGATCCAAAAAAATTCATATCAACTCCCTTAGGAATTACTTTTAAAAAATGAGGTTTATATGTGAAAGAGCAGAATAAATTATATTTAAGACCTCATCTAATACATTAAAAAATAATAGCTAACTTTATTGAAAAGTCATATTTATTGCCCATGTAATAGATTAAAAATTCCAACCATCCTTATTAATGCTTTTAGTCCTTCTATCCAGTTTTTCCTCTTTATTCCATAATCCTTTAACTTGCTTTACTCCTTGAATCTGTGCTTCTTTCCCCCCTTGCTGAACTAATTCTGCATACCTCCATACATTAAAATTTCCCTTCCATCCTAAAAGCCTTAAATCCTTCTCTTCTTGATTCCCTCTATCTTTTGAACTATCTTCAGCCCTTTTTCCTGTGGCCTCTCCCAGGCTAGGGACCAGCCTATACAGGGTGGTCTTGCACAGGATGGACTCCTCTCAAGCCCTGTGGCACCATAGGGCAGGTGGTCCCTGCAGGGTGCCCTGGCCATGCTGCTGCCAACCCTCCAGGCTAGCTTTGGGTCAGGAGCACCAGCTGCACACACTGGTTTCCTTCTGCATGTGGGCAGGGAAGGACCCCTTCTGCTCAACCCAAGAAAGGGGAGGAATGGTGTGAGGGATGATGCTGTGGACTACCCCAACCCCACAGACATAAGAGTGGAATCTTAGGCTCCAATTTCAAGATTTATTCTTTCAGTCCTCGCCTTGCTCTAGCTTTGGTTTAATTTTCTCTTCACAGACCTGTTCTGCACCCCATGTATTGTCTCACAAAAAGGCACAAGCTTTAGCAACAGCTTTAAGCAGCTGCAAGCCCCCTGTTATTACATGACCTGCAGGAACACAGGGAGCATCCTTCCCTGGCCTCTTGGACAGGGACTTGTCTGGCCCCATAGTCTGGCACACATTTCATACATGAGGAGGATTTCAGAAACTTGTGAGGCACACTCAGAAAGAGGGGCTGGGTGGTTGTGCCCACCTCAGCTCCAAGACCACAAACACCACCAGCTCTAAGAGACTGTCTCTGCTTTGAATGGATGCAGAGACACGAACAGTGGCACTTCCCTGCTGAGCTGAATCATTGTGGAGAAGCACCAGTTTTGCAAAATGTTTCCTGAATGGTGACCAGATGATCAGAACCCAGCATGCTGTTCCTTGTCTCCAGCCCTCCCAGTAAAAGCTCTCATACACTTGCAGGTGTTTGCCACATTGGCTTTGTAGGCAAGAGCCCCCAGTGGCAGTGTCCACACACATATGCAGAAGCTGGAGAGCACTAAGCCAGAGGACTGTCCTCATGCTCAGCCTCAATGAAAGCCCTGCCAGTCTGTCTATTTATGGCATGTCCAAGTCACCCATCACCATGGCAGCTAAGCACAGAGGGGAAAACGCTGCAGACTGGAGCAGATCAGACAGCAGCACTTGTAAGACATAACCACAAGACTGTATGTCACATCCTCCCCTGCCTGCTGCCATAAATGCTGACCCATTTATGATTTCTACCTGAGAGCTGTGCACTATGGAAAAGTTTTATTAACATACCCAAACTACGCTCTTCAAAGGTCTTACATTAGCAATACAGGAAGCCAGAACATGAAGCAGGCCAGAAAAAGGACAAATAATATGCAAGCTAAAATAGAAAACAGATCTCACTGAAATTAACATCGTAAAATACACTGCAGTGAGCCAAGGTAAGAAGAATGTGTTCAGCTCAAGCAACTTCAAAGGGGAAAAAAATAACACATTTAAAGTATATACAGAAGCAGCTCAGGTTTGTCATCAGCACAGAAAACTGAAGAGTGTGAATTTGGTCCAAAATCAAAACCACAGGTCAGAAGGCAGATGCTCTCATGAGGGAGACAAATACCCTGAGAGCTTTCAGCCTCCCTCCAGATTATTGACTTAAGTTACATTTCTTCCTCCTTTTATATGCATTGACATTTCATCTACAGAAAGTTAAACATGTCACAAACACTTAATATTTTCTTTGGCAATTTCCAACAGGGAACACATGATCTGGCATCCAGGCACTGTTGAGTACAGAACTATAGAGATCCATTTCTGTAAGAATCAGCACCTGTGACCAAAGAGGGAAACACCATCATTTGTGAACAAATAAGTCAGAAATGCCTTCTTGAAGGTTTCCTGAAAATAACCAAAGTCTAAAATTACAATGAGGGTTCCTTTTTTTGGTGGGACTGACCTTTTCCCCATGCAGCAGATAAAGAGACTGATCTCTGTTGATCACACATTCTTATAAAATTTGGGAAAGACACTGCATATGAAACCTGAGCTGCCAAAGGTCCAGGGTAGCTTCTATAGCCTGTGACACTCCAGTTTCCCGAGCAAATCCATCAGACTGGCACCCCCCGCCCAAAGTAGCTACAGGTCTTTGGACACAAGCAGAAGATATCCTAACCCCAATCAACCCCTCTTTCTGCCTCTCTTACTAGGAAAAGGGATTAACTGGTGGGATAATCAGACATTGTTTACTCTCCTGAAGCCATGGAGAAAAGATTAAGGCCAAAACCCCAAGGCAGGGGGGTTGGAACTACATGAACTTCAAGGTCCCATTCCATGATTCTGTGAAGGCTTTAGTAATTGGGAACCTAAAGTTAATAAGTCTATACTGAGGCACTTAAATGATCTGGTTTTTTTGGTTTTTGTTTTTTTTTCTTTTTTTAAACCTCTGATCTCCCTGTAGCTCTGTGAATGAATACCCTCTGATAATCAAACCTTTACATGTCTTGAGCCAAGATTAAAAGTGCTACTTGAGTAAGAAAATTTTTCTGTGGAAAAATTAGGTTTGGAAAGAGTTAAGAATAGACAATGGCACTCCTATAATACCAAGTCAAAACTCCAAGCAAAGCAAAAGAGCAAGGAGAAAGAACAGTGAAATATTAAATGCAGTTGCTTCTTCTATTTGCAGATTAATAATTCAAGACCTATATTTATTTATTCATACTAATTGACCGAAGAAGTTGTGCTGTGGAATAGCTGAAGAGAAACTAATTGCTGTCTCATTTTATTTTAACAGTATATTAAAATGCAGGCTAGACTGGAGACCTCTTCTCGACTTGTGCTGATGTTATCTGCCCTAAGACACTGGCAGCTGGCCAGGGACTTGCCTACACTGATATTTAGGGCTAACCTTAGGAGTCAGATTAGGTGATTGTGCCTTTGGCTATAATGGACCACAAATGTGAAGCTCATTTCTTTTTGAGATCAATCTTTCCTCCTTTCAATTTTTTTTTTTTCTACTTAAGTTGTGTTATCATTTGTTCAGTCTGTGCAAAGGGCCCTCTAAGTAGATGCAAATGAATTTTGCAAAACCCACACAGGACCCCTTAATACCATTGGAATAATTGGAGCTTAACTGCAGTGAGTACTGTAGCACACTAAATACAGGCATTTCCAAGCATTTCTACAGGCTCATAACTAACACTCTTAAAAGAAAAATGAGACAAAAAGAGTGCAATATGCATTCTGCCATAGAGTCTTCTGTCAGTTCCTGATCCTTCAGGTTTTTTTCCCCACACAATTTCCATGCTCTCCTGGGAACTCTATTGATGGCACTCAGTTTGGTGTGGAGAGGCCTTTTTTCTTCTCCCTCTCTGCCCTCAGGTCTGGGACCCCTCAACACACCCTGCTCATCCCAGCCTCTTTCTCTGGCAGAAAGGCTGCTACCATGGTGGAGACCTCATACACGGCAGCTCTTGTGCTCAGCTGCCCTCACCCCTGCTGCCACAGCATGAGGGGGAGCAGCCTGGCAGGCAGAACAGAGCCACAGTCCCTGCACCGTGGGCCGAGGCACAGGAGCCAGCAAGCCACACCAAAAATCTGACAGTGTCGCAGTATCTCATCTCACACGCGGCTGTAGCTTGCAGTTATGGGTACGCCACACAAACCCCCCCTCACCACAACAGCACACCCAGGGCACCATCAGCAGCTCGTGGTGGGACAGCAAAGTCCCCCTGCATTCAGAGCCCAGCATTGAGGCTGGTTCACTCCACACAGCCAAGCAACAAACCACTGAACTGGAGCCCTGGCAATTTACATCCCTTTGCATAGATACAAATAAGCTCAGAAGGTGAAAGGCAACAGAGGAGCAGGTCCTTTGAGTGCAAGATGCTTTCATCTTGGAGTTTGTTAAGGACAGATGTAAAGGCAGCTTACAATCCCAGTCGTGCACATTCCTCCTTTGAATTCCTGCACCTCTCCCAGCCCAAACTTTGCCATTTAGCACTCTCATTACCTTGTAAGGTCTGCTCCTCCCTTCAGCATTTTGTCCCTCTGCAGAGTAGCAAGCTGTTTCCCTCCCTTCCCAGGAATCTTAATTAACACACTTTTTTTTTCCCTGTGTGTCTGTTTCCCCCCACACTCCTTCAGACATACCAATAGCTTCACTCAGGTTTGTTTCAATGCTTTCAAAGTTATCTTTAATTGCATTTTTGGTTTGCATAGGTCACAAGATGACCTTCACACAAAGAATAGCATGCATTCGTTTTGTCTGCACAGGGTAACATGCAGAGCTATACCTGTACTGCTAATTTGGACAGAGATGGCACTGGCTCTTTTAAACTGTGGTGATTCCCTACTTACAATAACTTAGCAACAGCTTTCATTCCTTCCATTCATATTCATATGATGCCAAATCTTCCTATCATCCTTGTAGACCTAATACTTTGCTGACTGACCCAAAAAGGCTTTCCTGATTCTTCATAATTTGATTTCCTCCTTAGCCAGCTGATTCACACCAGTTCAAAAGATCATTCCCTAAGGAGTGCAGATAATAGTTTAAAGACAGAGGAACCTCTTCCTCTTTGAGGTCCAGACAGGACCTGAGGGAGGATGGATGGATGGATGGATGAATGGACGGATGGATGGATGGATGGACACAGACTGAGCATGTTCCATGGCTCTGAATTTGAGCTTGCCAGCTCAGCAAGCAGGCAGAACAAGTGCAGGACAGCTTGTACCCTCATATAAAGTTGCTTTCACACATATCTTATCACCCTTTTGGTTTTACGCATGTCTTGTTGCTTTTCTCCTTTGACCTCCAGGAGCCTTAGCAACCTTCCCTGGGAATTGCTCTAATGGGAGCAGAGAGTTGCCACCTCTGCCTCTGGAGCCCTGTGTTATCTCCCTTCTGATATCAGCAATGGGGTGAAGAATTTGGAAATTCATCTGGGAAGCAAATAAATACCTTAAATTCCCTCTGACCTACAACTTCTGCTCGAAAACTTGGCAACAGCTCTCCCTCAGGACCCAAAATGCCAATTTTGGTATTTGGTACTGAGTGGGGCCGGGGAGGGGGCTGGGGAGCAGCTCTGTGCCCTCCCGTGGGTTGTGCCCAGCTGACAAACGATACCTTGACTCCCAAGTCCTTGTAAAATCAGCCAACAAAAACAAGTTGTTAGGGTATATTCGGTCACAGAAAGCAGATTACAAATTACCCACCTGCAGCACTTGGAAACAAGATTATTTGTGACATAACAGATTGTCACCATTGTAATCCAGAGCCTGTAAACACTTGCTAGTTGTCCACTGGCAAATGCAAATCTGTGCCAGTGTAGCTGTTTTTAGGTAGAGGTGATCTCAAAATACCAGATGCTAACATCTGAACCCTTTTCTGTGCCGCTAATACTGTTCCCTGAATGCTTTCCCTGCTGACCTTCACCTCAATGTTGCCTTGCACCTTCAGTGGCCCTAAGATTGAGTCTTTGGGGAATTATTTTATAAATCAAAATTAGGCAGTATAACAGTAAGATGAATTTTAGAGGAGAAAAACTATTTCTGAAATCATATTAAGTAGATTTGATGAACCTGTCCTTAGTTCCAGGAACCTGTTGACTATATTGTTGAATGATTTTTAAAAAATTAATAATTTAAGTCAGAAACAACATTTTCTAACTGGCACATAAGGCATCTTCAAACAGTTGCTCCACCACCTCATTCCCAAATGAACTCAGTTCAAGGGCTGACTGATTTCGGGGTGGCATCTCAGGACTGGGACAAAATGCAGAATCACACTCCAACAGCAAAGCCCTGCACAACCCAGCTTTTCAAGGCATCTTGTAAAGCTGAAGGTGAAGGCAGAAGCACCTACAGGGGAAGTCTGGATGCAGGGACACCGTGCCACCGGGGTCTAAGCAACAGTTTCACTGCCAGGGTTTTGGATTGGCAGCTGTGCAAACACAGACATTTTCCCTTAAAGAAGGCTAGCAAGAGGCACTGAAGGGACTCTGCAGGGCAACACAACACAAACATGGAGGGAATAATCGTATCTGTTCAGTAAAACAGATATTACTAGATTCTGAAAGTGGTGAGGTGGGAATCAAAGGCTGCTAACCAAGTCTTTCATACTCATTATGAAAATAGGACAGCAACAACACTGTTGAAGGCATTTTCCAGCAACCACTCTGTGCCCTCACCCACACATTGCTCTCTTGGGAGCAGAAGATACCAACAAGCTGATAAAGGAAGAGCTGGTTCCTGCTCAGCTCACAGAACCACAATTGGGCCCAGCACTGTGAGAATGGTAGTACTTGCTTGTGTTTTCATTATTCAGGCTTTATGGAAAATTTTTCATGACACTGAGAGGATGTAGGAACATGAGAATTATGTTTTTTTAAGCCATGATTAAGTCACAGTGAAACACATGGCATATGCATTTGCAGAAGTAATGGGCCATAAGAAAAGGTCTCCTGTACAAGTCCCTTAAAAGGTTGGATAAATTTCTTCTGTCTCAGAGATTCTGGCACTGAGTTATCCTCAAAAGGGGTGTGAGCAGAGTGGAGGGTCATGGGAGGTAAATCCAAGACAAGAGTACACACGTATTCTGCTGCACCAACTACTGGCTTGAGAGAAACCTGTGTTCCTACAAGGAGTTTATAATTTACTTGCTTGATACTAGTTTTAATACATTTGTAAACCTGAAGAAGCTCAAGTAACCCATTGTAGGGAACAATAAAATACTTAAATTGCATGCAAGATTTTTGGATAATGCACTTACTTACATGTCACTTTGGATCTCATATCATCCCCAGCTCAAGAAAAGTTCAAAATTTGTAAATTACTTATTTTTCAGAGCACACAACATGACTGGTGCCACCTGAAAGCAGCTCAGCAAGGAATACTTTTTTCAGCTACCTGTAAGTTTTCCTCCTGAGCTCATTGTTTCTTGGCCTGGCCCCTGGCAGCAGATGCCAGGAGCCTCACAAGGCCAGTGTGGTGTCCGAGGGGTGCCGTGACCCACGCCTGGCCCTCTCTGCAGGGGCAGCTGGGTGGCTCTTTCTGCAGCTGAACCAGGGCAGGACCTTTCTGCTGCTGCCCAAGGATTCCCCTCCACTGGGAGGTTTCTTCCAGGCCAGGCTGGCTGGCAGCATCAGGAAACAGTCCCAACGTGCTGTGAAACTAGGGCTGTAATATGTTAATGTGAAGACTTTTTCCAAGTAATCTTTACCATCTGTTGTCTCACACTGATGTTAGTATTAATAATTTATAGGCCTTCTCCTAAGGCTGAGGAGGAAGCAGAATGCTAAGCTCTAAGACAGAGACAGTATCTTTTTTTTTTTTTTTTAATGAGATTGATGTTTCTTCATATGATCGCCTTGCCCAGGGAATACATGGTGCTCTTCAGCTTTCTGCTGCTGTTGCTTTTGTGAGCCTTTTACTGAAAATAGCAGGAGCAAGATATTTATTTTAGTCCATTCCTCTGTTGCTTCTTTCCTTCTAAATTAAGGGATGCATCCTAGCTGGTACATAAGCAAAGTGCACGTAAAGGTCAGAGGCAAAGCATAAGCTGACAATATAAGTCGCATTATAGGATGCAGTCACTGCCAGGCAGGAGCAGGCAGGATTCTTTCTTGTGCTATCAGAGGCACTGTTAGGCTGAAGGAGCACAGTTGTGCTACCAGTTTAAGCCAGCAGAATCTCCTTGCTATATTTAACCTTGATTTCCTCAGAGACCAAATATGCAAATGACAAAATGCGATGCACAGCAAACACTGCTTTCATAAGGGAGAGCTAAGTTATAGTCCCAAACAACCAAATCAGCCTTTCCTACTCACAAGGCTTCACTTTAATCCCTTATTAACAGGATTAATAGCAGACTTACAGTTCATACCATCTTACTCCCCTTTTACACAAACCAATCTAGCTGCTTTCACAGAGGGACAGGTGGATTAATAGTCTTAGTCAAAAACTATGGTGATAATGCAGAAAATCAGCTGAAGGAAGGGATTCCAGGGCGAAAACGGACAGCTGGAAGATTGCTATCAGAGCCATGCAGTGACTTCACCGGCAGATAGAAATGTGAAATGCGTGGGAGACCCTTCTACTTCTAAATTGAAAAACAAAACAAACCCCCTGAAAGATAAACAAGTACAGTAAAGGAATAAGTCTCTCTATTAATAAATGCTTACCAGAGGATAAACAAGTAAAGGGATAAGGAACCTGTGAAGCTCAGAAATGTGGAGGCATTTGCCGAAACATAACCCCACTAAGAAATGCAAAGCTCTGACAGACTGTTATACAATCTTTGATTTCTTTTAATAACAGTTGAAGGTCAGATGCCGCAGCTCTTCCTGGAAATCCTAAAAAGACTGGGTGGCTCCCCAAGTTAGAAAGGAACTGCCACATCGTATGTTGTGCAACACAGAGCCATTGACTGAGGTAGTATTACCTCCGACAACTGACTCAGCCCCAGTTGTTATAAAAGGCTTTTGGCAGCCGGGCGAGCAGCACGTAGCAGTCACACGCCCAGGGGCGGCCGGACCCCGGGCGGGCAGGGGCCGGGCAAGGTCGGGGGGGTCAGGCTGATTTACCCCGGCGCCCCCCAGCGCAGGGCTCAGCTGGGTTCCCGAGTTCACACCCAGCTATTGACGGGCAGCGGCCTTGCTTACTCATTACGGGATCGGCCGGGGACTGGCCGGGGCGGAGAAGTTAACCCTGCCCCCGCCCCGCTTAGCAAAGAAAAGGTCCTTACAAAGCAGGGCCCGGAAGGCCAGGCTGGTGGAGCCCCCGGGGCTGGGCCGCTACCGAGTAGCTTTGCTGCTTAGAAAGGGAGTGGTGCAGGTAGAGGAAAAAGAGAGGCTATTCCCGAGGTGAGGATTCGCTCTAAAAAGGTAGGAGAAATGACACCTGCAAACAGTTTTCACGCGACCAGTTAATCCCTCATTCCCGCTTCTGTATTAAGGTAATCAGGGATAAGGTAGGGATGCACACGGTGGGGCAAAGCACATTTCTCACCGTGACCCAGCCCAGGTGTCAGTCCATTAATATGCCTGTGACCATGTTTTCACTCTCAGTTTCACCAGTGTTCATGAAATTATTGCGAATCTTGTAACGACACTTTTTTCCCTAATAATTCAGACCTTTACTGTCCAGACCCCTGCTGGAGCCGTGTCCAGCTCTGGCCCCCAACATAAGCAGGACGTGGACCTGCAGGAGGGAGTCTTGAGGAGACAGGAAACTGATGCTAGGGCTGGTGGATTGCTCCTGTGCAGAGGCTGAAAGAGTTTGGCTTGTTCAGCCCGGAGAAGAAAAGGTGTAGAGGAGAACTTAGAGCTCCTTCCAGTGCCTAATGGGTGGTGAGGCCCTCAGACAGGTTTCCCAGAGAAGCTGTGGCTGCCCCATCCCTGGCAGTGTTCGAGGCCAGGCTGGATGGGGCTCTGAGCAACCTGGTCCAGTGGAAGGTGTCCATGCCCATGTCAGGGGAGATGGGAATTTGATGATCTGTAAGGTCTGCTCAAACCTAAAACCATTCTGTGATTCTATGTGAAAGCATCACTACACTTTTAGGATAACTTCCAGTGCTTGTGGCTTTACCTTTTAGAGCCTATAATCAAGATCAAGTGTAAAAAGATCCCATAAATATGGGGGGGGGGGGGGGGGGGGGGGGG
>VZUI01033926.1:65696-116825 GCA_013401135.1 Cettia cetti
GGGGGGTGTGGGTTTACTGCTGGTGCCTCACAGCCCTGTTAGGCAATACTATGATTTCCTGGTAATAGCATCCTAATTTATGGCTTCTGAAATTAGAAGTCATCTAATATATTATCACAGCCCACTAAGAGATATTAAGTTTGTTTTATTTGGTGCTTAAAAACAAAATAAAAATACTTCTGCAGTATAATAAAAAGTGCAATTTTCCTTTTTCCATCAAGTCAAAATCCTCTGTAAAGAAAACAGTATCATTGTATCACAGAGAACAGATGGTGAATAGCAGGTATGCAAAATGTTCATACTACTCTTCTTTATTTCACCTTCCACTGTAATTATATTTCATGCCAGACTCCAAATGAAGTATTGAATTCATATATCAGAATTTGGTAGAGATTAATTTTGCAAAGCTTTAAACATTAGTTCAATTTTGTGACATTTTGAGTGTAATTCATACACATCTCAAAGCGTGCCAGATACTTAGAGGTGCATCAAAAAATGCAAAGGTCTTATCACAGTTTATAATCACAAATAAAATTCCCAAATAAACAATGAAATATAAGTTAAAAAATCAGCGAAGTTTGCTTGCACATGGCTAATGCCTCCATTAATCTTCATTAATAATTTCTAATATTAAGAGCAGGGAAGGAAGGATTTATAGCTCTTTTCAAAGAAGAGCCAACAGAAATTAGTTGAATTGGGCCAGTGGATCAGTACCAAGAACAGAGAAAGAAAAGTCAGGACAGAGTCTTTAAAAGTGACAAATGAAGGGTTTCTGCAGATGAAATGTACTAGAAGGAGATACAGAAAGACATTAAGATGTGCATGTCCATGAAGGCAAGAGGCAAAAAAAATCAAATTTAATTGGAAGGTCAGCAAAAGAACTTGAAGAAGAATGGGATTTGATCCAAGTGAAAGGTAAGTTAGAAATCAGCTTAGGAGAAATATCAGGAGCCAAAAGAGAATGTATTGCTTATCTATAACTTTTGAACTGCTGGTATATTTGTTTGTTGGATGTTGTAGAGAAAATGCAATTGCGTGAATTTTAAGATTGAATGGCAATAGAAGAAGTTGGATAAGAAACAGTAAGAAAAAGAGGATATAAGCTTACAAGCTTATCAAGCATCAAGGAAGAGAAGGAACTTTAAAGTGCTTGAGTTTCACAGTTTGTTGACAAGTGGTTTTCCTTCTGCAGAGGGATGTTGAGGAAGTTCAGCTGGTGAGGGAAAGGCCAGCTGTGAGCAAAGCAGAGTGGAAATGAAGAAGTTAAGTTGCTGAGTTTGTAACAGGTAGTTGAAGATGTGGAAGTGTGTCATGACATGGGAATGGAGGAAAACAAGAAGCGTATGGCATTTCTGAAAGCTGCAGAACAGGTGGTTTTCAGGAAGGGAGGGTGTGCAGTCACCCTACAACGGAAGGAAGGATGAGCTTGCTGGTGACTTTCCTGGCAATGCTGTAAGCCATTTCTATGGACGAGGGGGAAAAGAAAGCAGATTTTAAAGGGGGAGACAGAATTGACTGAGTAGGGTCGCAGCAAGTGAGATTGTGGTTTTCTCTAACTTATTTTCTTCTTTTTTTTTTTTTTTTTTTTTAACATGTTTGAGACATATGGAGGCAAAGAAAGGAAGCATATGGAGTGGCACTTGAAAATGGGGCTGGGGTCAAGAGAGATGGTAGGGGAAACAATAACATGTTTTAGAAGCAGAGAAGGATGGTTGGAGATGTCTCATTGTTTCTTCATGCTCCTCCATCTGCCAATATCCATCTGTTGGTTTTTTGTTGTATGCTCAAATGTCAACTCCAGTAACTGTTTAATGTCAAATGGATAATCATGTCTGTCTCCTTTTCTCACTGATTTTTGGAGGGATAAAAAACTATATCTTCCACACAGCACTGGAAGGGTGGGAAGGAAGGATCCATCTATTTGTCCTCTGCAGCCTAGAGGTTGTTGATTAAAAGATGCTGTTCTGGGAAGCAGAAAAGGTCAGATGTGAATCCATAAACCTGAGAAGGCCCCTGAACTAGTGAAGGAGCACCCTGAAGACCATTGAAGGGCTGTTAACCCTGTTCTATAAAAGGCACTGATATCATCACCAAATCCTAAAGGAAAAGAGTAACAGGATAATGTGCACTGGGGAAGATATTCCCTAACTCCCTGCAGCCTGGAGCTTGGTGCCAAGCTCATCCAGGAGCTGAGATACTGAAGACACCTGCTCTTGGTGTCTCTCCACATCTGCTCTCGTCTGGGTGCCCTGACTGCTTTTGAAGGCACCAAAGTGATCTTGTGGATGGCCGTTTATGAACCCAGGTGGAGAAAAGCATCACCACTGGCTGTCCATCTCCTGCCTTGGCTGTAGGTCACCTCCTGCACTGCAGAGGTGGCTTGTGAAGGTGTGTGCTGGTTTGTTGAGGAGAAGGGGCTGTGAGAGACAGGTAGGGGAGCAGGGCAGGCGGAGGATGGTGATGTGCATCACAACCCCAGCTTGATCCACTGGAACCCCTTGCCTCTTCTACAAGTTGCAGGAGCAAGGAAGGCACCCTGTGGCTGGTGCCTTGGCTTTTCTCTGTGAGGCAGGCACTTGCCCACCTTCAGGGGTCACTACACTGAGGCAGAGATGAGCCATCACCATCTTCTGGCAATGACCCACTGGGAATACCCACCCCAACAGTCATTTTCCCTCCTGGTAAAACACAGAGGTCACAGCAGCACAGAGCTGAGTCAGTCTTTCCCAGGTCACCAGGAATCAGTCCCTGCCTGCTGCATCCCCAATCCGCAGTGACATATCTGTAATTATGATTTCCACTGTTATGTTCATGATATTAGTATTTTTCTTGCTCCAGCCAAGACTCCTACTCTTCGTTCATGCATGAGCCTGTCATGCTATACAATTACAGTGGAGTCAGGGCCTGATCTGTTCTATAATTATAACTGAGTCAGTTACAACAGGCTTGTCTCCTGACCTGCTTCCAAAATAGCCCCATATTTTTTAAAGCAAATGGGATTTTAGGTGTATTCTTCAACCACGTTAATGCACTTCTCTCCTCTTGGATTTAAGCTGGGCTCATTTCTGATAAAGCAGCCCTTTTTTTAGCATAAGCAGGAAAAGGTCCAAGCTGGCTGTTCATTTGCATTCACTGTCAGCTTCAAGCACCCTCGCTGAATGTCAGATATTTCCCGTTTGCATTCCCTCCCCACTTTGTGTGTTTGCTACTTCCTGGCATCCTTATCATATAGTAATGAATCATGCTGGAGTGGAGATGTCGAATTGAGATACAGAGCAGGACTAGTTTGGTCAGTCCTTGGTAATCAGGCCTCTTAACAGGGAAATGCATTTAAATAGGTCAATGAATCTTACATGGCTGTGCATCAGGAATTATCAGCACCGCAGACCTTGCAGTCAGGGGAGAAATTCTCTTTCAAGCAAAAGTTCATTGAGCAGCAAACATTTCGTTTACATTTGCATTTAAAATGATGGATTACCTTTGTGGGTTGTTGGGGGGTCTTTCAAACTATAATAAACTATAATAAATGTAATAAAAGATTCTTTGTTTTTTACTTTTTTTTAATATGCAAAATAATATATTTCAAATTAACTACACAATCCTGTTAGAGCTAGAAAGATGCTTATGTAATCTCCCATATCCCAAAATGCAGTTGTAATTCCTAGGCTTTTTTGGTGATGGCAATGTGAAATGTTGCATTACAAAGGTAATGAAATTGCTACTGGAGGAAAGCTTGTCCCGTGCTCCATTATTTTAGGGTTTCTATAGGTTATGTCTGCTAAAGCTCCTTCTGGAAGCCACCCCCCCCCCCCCCCCCCAAAAAAAAAAAAAAAAAAAAAGGGACTAGTGGCAGCTACAAGGATCTATTTCTGACTTCAAGCCCAGTTCCCCAGCTGTTAGTCTAGGATGGCAGTGTATGAAATTATCTCAAACATTATGGTCTGGTTTGGATTTGTAGGCATTTAAGTATCATGATGAATGCACAAGTGTGGTGCATTTACGTCAGTTAAAGTTTTTTGTCAACTCCACTTTATCTTCTATATTTCATTTTGGGCAAGAGTTCTGAAATTACCAACATTTGAAGGATAAAGTCAGACTTTTTGTTGACAGTCTTTATTTTGCATTCAGTTCAATACAACTCTTGCAGAAGAGATCCAGGATAAGCCTTCAGACTAAGTCTACCAAAAGTCCAGTCCTATATTCAAATTCTAAAGGTTGAGTTTGCTGTAAAACATGTGCCACTTAAGATACTTCTCTGACATTACTTAAATATGCCTGTCTTGCATAACATTTGTCTGAGGCTGTGTATATATTAAAAAAACAAGCAAACAAACAAAACCCCCCCCCCCAAAAAAGCGAAAAAAGAAAAAAGTGTTTTCCTGGAATAAATGTTTCAAAATTGTACTAAGGTAAGACTATTGTTATGAGTTCACCAGTAAGAGCAGAAGAGCTGTAATCTGCCCATGATATTAGGCATACATATGTTCAAATATTTATAATATCCAAGTTATTAAAATTCAGCTGTACTTTCCATGGTGCTATATTCCATTCCTTAACATGCAGAAATGTAGAAACCAGTAGTTTTTAACACTTGCTTCATTAGCTGCTTTTAAATGGCGTGTGAAAATACAGTCAAAAAGTAAATCTATTGCCATTAGGCTCAAATCTGTTATATGTTGTTTGCCCTTCTCTCAGAAAATGTTTAAACTGGAAATGAGAAAGGACTGCAAACAGGTAGAATAGTACTAATGCTGACCTGGAAAGGAGGTGATGGACACTGATCTTAGCAAGATTATTGCTGTCTGCTGGCCAGTCCTACTGTCTTTCATTTACAGGATGCTTGGCTTCCAAATAAATGAGTTACAGGTTTGCACCCTGGGATTCCTCAGACCTGATGCTCCAGGATGCAGCTGCAATCCTCTCCTCCAGTCCAGCTCCAGGGAAAGCTGGCAGTGGGTACACAGGGAAGCCTGCTCACCCTCCTGACCTGTGCTTGTGCAAAGATCTTGTTTTCTTGTAGTCCCCCCTCAACCTGCCCAGGCTTCTCATGTCTCTGCTGAATAATTGGATAGCACTCACTTGTCCTTCCTGTGTATACAACATTTTGCATAATGGGACCTTGATCCATAAAAGGAACTGCAGTAAAGCAAATAACATCACCACCAAAAAAAAAAAAAAAAAAAAAAAAAAAAAAAAAAAAAAAAAAAAAAAAAAAAAAAAATACAATCCTTTAATGGTGAGTAGGCTTGTTGAAGTCAATATACAAGGGAAACACGTGTTGGTGTCCACAGAGCTCCTGGCACAGTGTGGAGCTATATGGGGCTGTGGGGTGACTCCAGGAGCTTGTGCATCTCCACAAAGGAGATTTCTTCCTGTGTAGCTTTGATCTGGTATATTTCCAAACAATGCAGCCCCAAAATGAAGCGAGATAAACACTTTACCCTCCCTCAGTGCTGTGGTTCACACAAAGGGGCTTCCTGCAGCAAGACCTGTTGTTGCTGCTGACGTGCTTGCTCCCCCCAGCCAGTTGTGTCAGGACCACAGTAATGTTTCGTAGGCTCACCCAGGGTACCTATTTAAATTATAGATCCGGACTGCTGCTGGCTCCCCTCCAAATCTCTGATCTAGTAGCTGGTTTTAATGATAAATTACATATGTTTAATAGCTCAGCTATTTTGTTTGGTTCCTTCAGAACTTTGAGATGAATAGGCTCCAGTCTCAGTGATTTATTGCAATTTAATTTGTCAAGTTGTTTCAGCACTTTTTCTTATGCTCCTCTGACAGCAGTTCACCTTCACAAACCAAAGATAGGTATTTCCCTTTTCTCCTCAGAGTGAAGACCCACACAAAAACTACTTGGCAACCTCTGTGAGTTCTTTCTCCTCTTTGACCTCTTTTCCTCTTGCTCAGTTGATTAAATTTAGGGATTTTCCTGGAGCATTTGGTGTTCAAGTCCTATATCACTGCAATTGTTTTGTCCAATCCTTTTCATAAGCTGATTGATCACCAGTTTAATAGTAGGTACAATTTTTGCCTGGATTTTTCTGGAAATTCTCTGCTCTACATTTTCTTTAGATCTCACATATACTTGTGACTGTTCTCTTTCCTCAATCACTGCCCATATCTCTTTGATCTGAAATAACCTTTCCTGGACATGGATGGTCAGATGCCCAGAATTCCAAGGGAGGCTGCTGAGTCCCATCTAGGATTGGTTGCATTTCTCTCTTTCATGATTGTGTTTTGCAAGGGCTTTGTATTTATGCAGAAAGAGGAGGTGTAACAAAGTCTGTAGAGTACTCAGCTGTTTTCCACTTGAAAGTTCCCAATTTATAAGAGATTTCTGCTACTTGTCCCTGAGCATGTCACCTTGCAGTTAGTATAATTGAATTTAATCCAATTTATATTGCTCCATTTGTCATTTATTTCTTTCCATGTGAGATCCTAATAGTTCTCTGTATTACCAGTACCTCAACATTAACATTGTGATCAGCAAATTTCATTTGTGCATTCCTACCTGTGTGCCAAGAACCTTAGAGAATGATTGGTAGGTTTCAAGACCTTTCCTTGCACCATTCTCCTGCATCCTTATGCATTCCATTTTGATACTCCTTAGAAAGATCTTTAACCATATTACAACATGGCTACTAACATGGGTTTTCTTTAGCTTAACTTCTGTGGAAACATACGGAATTCCTTGTTGGAATCTAGATACATAAATTCTATCGTATTCTCCTTTATATATGTGTATTTTTACTCTTATAACCCTTTACTACCTGACAAACCCCCCTTAAAAATTAACAGTAATACAGCTATTTCTTCAGCACCATCAGCAACCATCAGCAACTCTTTAGATTTATTTTTAAGAAGTCTTAAATTATGGTTTGCTCCCTGGGCTTGATTTTTCTTAAGTGTATGGGTTTTTTCCAGAACTGTGGTGTTAAGGTAGTGTCTCAGTCCCTACTGAGTTGGGATCACTGTGAGAGCTTTGTGTTGGTGTGCAAAGAGAAGATGTGTACCCTCTTGGTTCAGGCTGTAGCTGTTTTCTCCTCCATTTCTTAATTCTTACATTTTATTGGTCTGGCATGAACTGACTTTGGTGTGACTGTAACGGAGTTTTCTTAAGAATACTTTAATTTAATTCCACTGCACATTAATTGCTGCATTTCCATGGAGAAAAAGCTCATTGTATAATCCCCCTTAAGTGTATCATAATTTTGGGGGCACTTTCTCTGGAAGGACATCAGGCTTGCAGAGCACTGTCACAGGGAAGTCTCTGAGGCCCAGCAGGAGAACTTGCACCTACATCACAAACAAGAAACACTCCCAACCCTCTGCAAGGTTGGCAGACGTTTAATTGCAACACAGTGGAGATGAATCAGTTGGCTGTCCATTGCCTTGGGAACCTTCTGGGTGACTAAACCTATGTCAGATGAGGTGACAGCAGGGAATAGGTGCAAGATGCCCTGTCAGTTGGGAGACATTCCCTAAAGGAGAAGATGAACAGCTAAATGGATCACTGAAGGAAGGGTGGTGGGCTGAAGGGGAAACAGAGGGAGAGGGGTGTTCTGCAGATCTTTTCCTGAGGGTGAGAGATGACCCGTGACAACTTCACTGGTGCCTTGAAGTGTGGTGCTCGCTTCCTGAATAAGCTTCCTGTATAACTTGTTTGCTTTTAACTTTATTTCTTAATAAATGGTCTTCAAAGAATTTTTTCAGGAAGCCACCCCCATCTCTTTCAAATTAAAGATTCTATCCTTTGCAACCTTTTTCGAAATATGTCTCTAAATCTCATTGTATATTCAAAGACTGGATTGGCTTGTGCTTTTTGGGTTTTTTTTTTTTTTTTTTTTTTTTTTTTTTTTTTTTTTTTTTTTTTTTTTTTGAACCACAAGCCAGGTAGTAGGTATTGGGAAACTTGAGGGGAAATGCAAAAATTTGATCAGTTGGTAAAAAAAATTCATTGTAACAGTATAGAAAACTAGCAACCAAGTCAATTTTGAACACTCTGTTGTGCAAATAACTCTCTGAGGTCAAGGTATTTTGCAAAATCATTCCCCTCCCTTCATATAATGATGATGGTCAGAGTGCAAATGCCTGTCTTAGGTCTAGAAAACCATCATTCTTTGAGACAAGCATCACTGCATGTCCTGCCTGTGTGATGTGGGACTGGAAGTATGTTTTAATGTTCATATGCCTGAAGCCTTTGAGGGAAACTCCAGAAGGTTACAAAGGTACCTTCTGAGGAGAGGAGGTGCACACTGTGTTTTTCTATCAGGCAGCAGGAGGCATTGCAGAAGATCAAGCCTGGGATCTACAGCAAGACAGGAGGTCCTTGTTCTTTCTTTTCCAGTTCTCTTCCATTTGTGACACCTGAGAGTAGCCTGTCAATGTCCAGAGTCCTTTATTTCTTTCCCATCTTGTGGCCCTCCCCTGGCCTGAGATGTGGGTTTTTCCTGTTGCCATGCTGGATGTTGAACTGAAACAGCACTGAGTGAGGAACTCATGAGAAAACATTTTGTTTGTCTGCCCCCATAGTGTTTAGATGTATGATAATATAGCAGAGATACCACAGAATGTCACCTTTCTGGTCACTTCATAACCTCTGTCCATTCCCAGCTAGTAAACAGATCTGGTCAGAAACCCCAAAAATCTGAAGAACAGCACCTGGCTCAGGAGGAGCTGAAGCAGTAAAGGAGCTGTGATGATGTGCCATCAGAATGCATCAAATACCCTTGACTCAGAGGAGGCTGGAGGCAGCTGTGTGAGTTCTGTTTGAAGCCCAGGATGGGGAAGAAGATGTTCTGCTCCAGGGGCTGGCATGTAGGTAGTTGGGGTGGTTGCAGTGGCTGCTCTGTAATGGGCAGAGGGGATCACTGCTGCTCATTTTATCTCCTCAGGGCGTGGAGCTGGCCAGGAAAGGCAGAGGCAGAGTGTTTGTGTGTGCTTTGCAGCCTGGGAGCCACTTCCCTGACTCCTGCTAAGGAATGTGTCTTTATTTTGTGTATTGCAGGGTGTTTGCTCTCACTGACCTCCCAACAGGGGATGTCTTACTTCAAATGGAGAGCTGATATTCCTTGCATCCAGGCAGAATTTGGGAAGGGAAGAGCTTTTTGTCATGTAAATTGTTATCCAAACACCACAGGTAAACTCCAGACTGGGAAAAAGGGGACAGAATAAATGAGCCACCACCAGCACCACTGGATGGACACCCATGGCCACCTCTTACATAAACCTGTTCAAGACAAACCCTTTCTTATGGCTTTGTCAGGTAGTGTTTATATTCCAGCCTTGGAAAATAAATCTTATATCATTAAATAGGAAATAGTTTAACACATTACCAATGCTATCATAATGAATTAATTTGATATTCATGGGAATATCACATGTGCTTTCCTAGGTGTCCTACTACCATTTCACTTTCACTAATGGGCACTTGAGTCATACTGATTTTTCCCCAAAGCCACATAATGATCTATAATATTCCTGAATAATTGCGCTTTAAGTGCAAGCTAATAGGGTTGACTACTCCCAGAAATATGTCAAAATATTTTTACTATTACAAATAGGAATGTGAATACTAACTGGACCTGCCAATACATTTAATTATGTGGCAAAGTTAAGAAAAGAAAGTTTTGGAATGTTTTTTGAAGGTTAAAAAGTCTTCAAATGCTTTTTCTTGAATGATTTTTATAGCCATCTGCAGAAGAGCAGAATTACTAAATTGTGTTAAAGAGAAGGGGAAAAAAAAAAAAGGAAAAGAGAAGCAAGTATAAGCTCATGTGGTACCAAAATGTAATTATTTCATAGTAGCTGAAATAACTTCACAGCCTCATTTATGCCATTGATTGTAAATAAATGTTAGTTGGAGGTTTTTTAATACCAGGGCTGGTATATGCAATTTGTGGGGGAAAAGAAGCTTTAAAAAACAGTCTCCTTCTTGAATGGATAAACTTTGCTGCCTTCTCATGAGCAGGTATTCTGGAGAGCTTTGCAGCTACAGGGTAGTTCTTTTTTGGGGCTTGGCTGAGTTTGCCCTGTGTTTGTCCCGCTGAGCCTGTGGGAAGGACCTTGGTCCATGCTGGGCTCCCTGGGCTCTTGGGGCTGGACCCCAAAGCAGTGGGGGTCAGAGCCCCTCCCCAGAGCAGCCAGAAGGGGATTTAGCCTCACCTCAGGACCACCATGAAGTGCCAGCTGTGCAAACATCCTCAGCATCATCTCTGCTCGGGATCTCATTACAGCCCCTGTTTGTTTGTACCTTTGGCTCAGCCACACGAGAAAGTGGGAATACCTGGCGTACACAAGGTACGCTCCACAGGGAATGTCTGCTGTGTTCCACCTGCTTCTGAGCACAGCAAAAGCCAGGGATGGAGGGGAGAGGTGGATGGAAATGATTTGCTGTGAGGCAAATCACAGCAGGCACACGGAACCCTCAGGGGCGGGAGCTCTGCAGCATCTGTGCAGCTTTTGCATCCTGGCCACCATGGAGTCACCAGGGAGAGCACAGAGAAGTTGCTGCAACTGTGTCCTTGAGTGACCCCCAAATGTCAGGTCAGACCTTGAATGCCAATGAGCCAAGAGCCACCCTGTCATGCTCACGTTAATGAAAAGGAGGAGGTCCAGGAATAGGACTGGGTAGGAGAAGTGGAGCAGGACATCTGTGTCCTCAGGAGGATCCTGTGGTTCCAGAAGGAACTACTGAAGTACGTAAGACTTCTTTAATTAAAGGATTTACATGTAGTCTCAGGATGGAAATGACGTGCTTTGTTGTGCCTAATTGGGAGGCTGCTCTCCAGAGTCACGGCACCAACTCCGGAACGCGCGGAGAAATTTCTGTGTGCAGAGCTCACCACAAACCAGACTGCCACGGCAGCCCCATGCACAGCAGTACCTAAGAAACATCTAATTTTTATCTGATTAAGAACTGTGAAAAATGAGGGCAGGAGGCTTGCTCATGCATTATTGAAACGTCTGCAGTGACGCTGACGGGATGGCAGAGCGTGCCTGCTGATGCCAGAGGAATGGAGGCTCTGTCTGGCAGGATGCAGGGAGCCATGGAGAGCAGTGGGTGCCTCGGCTGTGGGGCTCGAGGAGGCTCTGAGTGCCCCTGAGCTCTCTGCAGGTGGAGGATGTGGGGCAATTAGCATCAGTGCTCTGCATCCCAGGAGGTTTGGCCTGATCTGAAAGGAAATGCTGCAGGACACAGTTAGGGGTGTGTTTTCCTCTGTTTTGGGTTAGTGTTGGATTTGGGCTGGCAGCAGCTCTCCTCTGCTACAAGACTCATCACAATTTAAAACATCACCTCCCTTCTGAATCACAGCAATTAAAAATATGTGCATCCAATCCACCCCGTTTGACAAATTCACATGTCCTTCCTCTCCTCCAGCCTTCTCCACCTCAAAATGCACTTACTCTTTATATGGCTAGCTAGCCCTTTCCTGCTTATAGCTCTCTTTTGGAGCAATCCCCGAATATCAGTGAAAACCATTTCAGGCAGAAATTCCCTTCCAGCTCTAATAAAAAGTCAAGGCTGGTGACAAACCTTTGTGGGTGCATTTAGAGAGAATCCCATAAATGATGTGTGTAATGGTACAGTATAACACACGTGGCCTGAAAAATCAGAAATGTAAGACTCCGAGTTGGAATCCGTGTTGGATTTTGCCAGGGTCTTTGCTGTGTGCCACCTTCTCCCAGACAAGGCAGTGGGGTGGGCTGGACACACCAGGGTTCCTACTATGCAAATTACAGTCTGGCAAATTAAAATGACAGAAGTGGCAATTTAAGTTAATACGCTGGGTTATGAACTCTGCTGGCGGAGGTACAGACAGGACTCCCCTTCTCCTGTGCTGACTTATGATGGTGGCATTAGCCTCTGGGACAGGGACAGGGACAGGGACAGGGCAGGCAACGGGTAGTGATGAACTCTTCAGCCAAGCCTGCTCTATCTGATGGGAACTGGGAGTCCTAATCTGTTTTACATCACTTGGTGAGATAAAGCAAAATTGTTAATAAAACAATTGCCCTTTTGCTGTATCTCCACAAAACATCCTTGAGTGGTGGAGGACCTTGAAGGGAAGCTCTGTTAAACCAAACAAGTGAAATTCGACTTGGGACATCTAAGGAATGTGTTCTTGCATTTATAAGGTTTCAGGAGGTTTGCCAATGCACCTCGGCTGGTAAATTCTGTTCTTCCCTAAACTCCTTGCACCTCTGAACCAAAGTGCCATTGAAGGCTCTGTCGCTGAAATAAAAGCACAAGATAAATTTTTTCAGGCTTACTATATGAAATACTGCTGTGTTTATGCAGCATTTTAAAGCCCTGTTTTCCCCCTCATTTACCTTTGGCACTACAGGACTGCAGTTCTATGCCTAGACAAACAAGTTTTCAACTGTAAGGCCTTTTTGTTCTTTGGAGTAGTGTTCAGTCCTAAGTGGAGCTATTTTGGTGAGGAGTTAATCTTCTTTTCCAAACTTATGTTTTGCTGTTGTAACATAATGATAGTGATTTGGAGTAGAGGACCAATCCTGAATGGTTAGCCGCTGAATTGAGGAGCCTGGCAGCAATTCCCAGTGCATCCAGTTGCATGATCAGCTTAGGTTTGGAAACCCACTCCTTGGTTTCTCTGGAAAAGAAATCCAGTTTCAGGGTCTGTGTTGGAGCTGCTCTTCCAAGCAGTCTGGACAGCCAGGGGATGGGAGTCCTACATGGAAATCAGAGTGCCCCTGTGACCTGCTGCCTTCCATCCCAAATCAGTTTCTTAATTGTAAATCCCCCAAAATGGCCTGTACTCAATAGGCCCAAGCAATGCACTCCAGGTCTATATTCCCCTGTTCCTGTTTGCATCGGTTTAAATACTGAGTTTAAGCTGGAGGCATTCATGCTATATAATCAGGACTCTTAAAACCAAAAGAACTCAAGACACATTGCAAATTTCAATTTTCCACCTAATCAGTGCACTTCTTTCAATTTTACAAACAAGCACATTTCAACTCCACTGCTTTAAACGACCCCCCTGATATTATTCGTTTATCAGTCAATTCTGATAGGCCAAAATGCATTACATTATATAGAGAGAATATTAAGCAAATTTAAATGCAAGTCCAAGTAGAACATATGTAATTTCTGTTTAAAATTAATAATAATGTTACACACTTTCCCATTAAACTACATTTGCAAAGTTAGCCTGAAGAAATAGTATGAAGTATCTCACCAGAGCAATTCAGTGCTCAGTTGACAAAACAGACAAATGTAGTGCTTCCCATATAACAGCATCCATAAAATAAATTACTAAATTCTTTGCCACTATGAATGAAGAGCTCTATTGAATAGAAACATTTCAGTCAGCTCCAGTACCTTGATAATAATATTTAAGGTGAAGAGAAACCCTTATGTCAACAATCAGAATTAATGCTGGGGTGGAAATGTGGGGTTATATTTGCTTGTGGTTTTTTTCAAGTCAGTAAGTGAGAAATACTCGATGTGAGTTTGGAAAGAGGCACAGATGTCAGAGTGAGCTCTGAAACATGACTTTTCTGGTCTTGATCCACTTCCTGGTCAAAAAAGAATCCACAGATCTGCTTTGCGTTATGTTCTCTTTAAATCAAGGAAATACACCTAGTTGCAAGCCTTTTTTCTGAATCATTCCTCCCTCCTTGCCTGCAGATGTCTGAGAGGCAGCTGGGAATCCCCAAAGACAGGAGTGTTCTTGGGAGGCTGCTTCTTTGACATTTAGGGTAGACAAACAGCTCCAAGGATCTGGGACGAAGAGATCCAAAAGCTGGGTTTAGGCATAATGCTGAACAATTGCTTCACTATGGGTTATTCTGACTGTTTTTTCTTTGTCCCTGTATTACAACCATGGAACCCGTAAGCCAGTCAAAACAGTAGCTGTTTCCAAGCCAGGTCTGTTACATTATGCATTTCTATAAGTTTTATAAATATAGGTGTTGCTTAACATGGATTGCTTGCACGATCTTGAATGTACTCATAGAAAGGGAATTCAAGGTCAGCAGTCCCTGAAGGCTGTCGAACTATTTACAAGTTTGCTATTTATAAGGACTAGTCTGGGAGTCCTAGAAGCAATAAGTTCTTAGGCAAGCGGTTTAATTTCTGCATGACAGAAGAGCTGCTGTCTCTGTATCAGTGCCTAGATGCCATTGCAGTTCTCTTAAATTATCTTAAAAATCTCTTCTACTTTGTTATCTAGATTCTAGTAGTGTCAGGCTCACACTTAACCATTCCATATAACCTGAAAAACAAAGCAAGCAAGAAATATCAGTACAGCCACTGTTCTGTTCAAGTTCTATAAGGTTTCAGGGGTGGCAAGAGTTAATCAGAAGGTTAATGATTAATATAGAATAGTAATCGATTGACCTTGGGAGTGCAGCATGTTATAAAATAGCAGGGTGGAGGATTCATTGCATTTCTACAAAACACTCTCTGAAGAAAAAAAAAAAAAATCTTTTCTAAGGAGAGTGAAAAGTAGGGCATACCGGTTTCTGCAGACCAGAAAAGGCACATTGCTTGCTCTCATATTAGGCTTTGGAACACTCAAGTGAGGTGGAAAATGTAGAGAAAAATTTGTGACTGAACTGCAAACATCACAGACTCAGAAGAACTGGTGTACAGAATTCAGATAAGCCTCTCATGAAGGGAGAGACTAGTTGTTCTTCCTCAGCAGTGTTTCCCAAGAATATGTACATACTGTGCCTTTTGTTCTTATTGGGTAAGTGGATGGTGCATCCTAGAGGGGCATCATTCATTCCAGGAAGTGAATCTTAGGAAGTCATCTCTTCTGGCTGTAGTACCTGAATGAATGCAGTGTTCAGTGCTCTTGATCTAACACCATACATTGTCTAGACCCAGAGCACTCTCCTCATATTTGTAAAACTGAAACAAAACCTTAAGCCCCACAATCCCTACCATACCTTCAAAATATGAAAACCCTTGAAGAAGCATCTGGACTTGAACATTACTTTATCTGCTTGAAGTTTCACAAAGGAATCTTTTCCAAATGCTCCTGTGATTCTTTCAAGACAGAAGTTTGCATCATGCAAAGGCAGCAGGGAGATGGTAAACAGAAAAGGGAATGCGATACAAATGCTGGCAAAAATCAGGGAAAGCAAGGTGGGAGCAATATCACTCAAGCTGTCAGAGCTGTGAGCAAGCCTCGTGAACCAGCTGAGTTATGGCAAACTCCTGCTATGAGGGAATTGCAGTAACTGAGCCTTGCACTCAAGCGTTTATAAGGGTGTCCTGGGATAAATAAAGGTGCAGCCTCTGTAAACTCTGCTGTGAAAACAAACACCTTTGAACCAAACCTGTTACAAGGCTCTATAAAGAATGGGCATAGCTGATGTTAATAATAAGATTTGTATCATGGTTTTCTATCTGGAGAACAACAGTCTGAGTCTTCCTGGCTAGCAAGGAGTTAAATGCACGGCCCTGGCCCGAGCTGCTGCAGAAGGCAGGGCTGGCGCTGCTGCAGTATCCCCTGTTGGCACACGGAGTGCGCTCAGTTCAGGGTCTCCACTGGAATATACAACAAAATAGTAAAACCTCTTTGAATCCTAGGCAAAGCCTCTGCTGTCTGGGGCCAGACCTTCTTAAAACCATGGTTGTATTTTGTCAAGTAGAAGACATTCAGCTTATTTTAAGATCATACCTCATGCACTCAGACACTGCTGTGTGTCACATTGAGATCTGTTTAGAAGCCTGGTCTGGATTATAGAGACATTTCGGAAATCATGCGCTTATCAAAAGTTTGAATCAGACTTGCTGTCTATAACCAAACTCAATAATCAGATTCTTGAACCATGTAAGGAGTTAGCAAAAGAGCAGGGGACATGCAGGGAGACAATGATTTAGCAGAATTTCACTCGGCATTCAAGCATGCTAGCATGTCTGAAAATAAGGGATGCATTATTAATTAGTTAATGTTTGCAAAGTATTTTGACTCTGGAACGTGCCAAGTGTTCTGCATTCATTTTCAGTAAATATATGACTAAGCAGTATGTGTAATAAGGACACAAAATGTGGTAAGTAGACAAAAGACCTGAAAACACACAAAACATTTTAAAAAGAGAGATGCCATCAACTGGGGGGAAGAAAGTGTTCAGACCAGTGGAGTAAATATTGTGATGATGCAGCTACCAGTTATTTATTAACTCAGCACTAATGTAGGGGTATGCCTGACAGCAGTGACGAGCAGTTGTGACAGCCAACGTCCTACAAGACCTGTGAAGCTGACCTCTATCACCTTTTCTCCTCCAGTGCTAAATTTGGCTCAGCCCATACTCAGCAGACCTTCTCTTACCTTCTGGGGCTGCCTAACGCCTGCTTTAGGAGCTGTGTGTGCTTCTGCAGCTTTAATAATATCTGGAAAACCACTTCTCGGTCACAACCCCTGCGTGGCTGCGGGGAGCTGCGCTCACACCAGGGCCCAGCAGCACAAGCTGCTGCACGCTCTTCCCCTCCCTGGTCATTCTCACATCCCCATCTGTTCCTTTCCAGTCTCTCAAGTGGGAAATAAACTGAGTTAGAGTCAAACTGTCAAACTCATAATATTCGAGTGGGTTGAATGTCACACCGACAGAATTCATGCAATTCATATTTCATTCAGCGCAATAAATACGCAGTCTTGCACAGATCTTAGAAATCAATTATGGGGTTTTTTTCAGGAAGGTTTGAAGAAACAGTAGGGGCACTTCAGCAACGTGATTTCTTGCTTTCTTTTCCAATGAACAAACTTTTTAGTGCTCTGATCACAAGGTCTCGATTCCTGAAAACAAGCTTGTAAGTGCGTGCCTCGGCCATCTGCTGCTGCCCTTAAGTCAAAGTCATGGTCCTCAGTTTACAACATCATACTTGGAAGTTTATGACGTTACAAATACAGGATTGACACTTTTGTTGACAGCTAGCCAATAGGATCAAATGAATTAAGCAACAAGCCATGTCCTTGAAAACTTTGGCTGTAAAGGCAAAGACCAAGTGGGAGCCTTTCTCACTTGAACGACCTAGCACTGCCCTCACAGGTGGTTAGCGTATCAGAAATTTGTCATGAGCGCTCTAAAAATAAATAGAAATTATCTTGTAGCTTTCTGACATACTTTATGGGGTTTTTTTATGTTTTGTTTTCAAGTATATTTTCTCTTACCATGTCAGCTGTTCTGCATATTCAATTAGATACATGCATGTTAGTTTTGACCTAGGCTAAGGGACCAAACGATAAATCATCTTCTAAGGCCAGACACACAGCTGGTGTAAGTGGACTTTACATTTATGCAATTAAGAGAAGTAAGCCAAATTTCTCCCTGCTATGGCCCCCACAATATATTTCTCATGCAGCAGGATTCTCTGGGGCTGAAACTTTCATCATACGTGGGATATTCCAATTGGTGGCAAACAACGTATTGATCCCATTGTGCAGAGCATAACCTGTGTCTATCAGTATGGCAGGCATCTAATAAGAGTAGTTTGAAGCCCTTCAAAAATCTACAGAAATTCCCTCAGCTGCAAGAAAGCAGCAAAATATTGCTAATTTTTTACTGTTTTAAAGTCTAGATATGGGTCAGGGTCCCAAATGTTTCACTTTGTCCAGGAGAAATCATGTTCCTGCAGCTGCCCGTACTGACTTTTTGAAAGTATATAATTTTTCACTGTGTTTTAGTGAAGCAGCAGATAATTTGGAAAAACATAGCATTCAGTAGCTCGGAGGGTGTTTTAGTGGTGCCAGGAATCTCCCTGGAGAGCATCACCTACAGTCCAGCAGTGAGTGCAAACTCAACATTAGCTGGGCATGGAGACCAGCCTTGGGAACAGGCCTTGGAAGGTTACAGTCTTGGAAGTTAGAGATTTATATGAGAGATTTTAAACAAGGATGCTGGATTGTTCATTGTTTGAAACTGTTTTGAAGTCACTGTCAACATGTTTCCCCTTACAAAGCTCTTTCTATTAACAAGAAACATTATCTTATTTTGACCCACAGGTCAAAACAAAAGAATTGTGAGACAGAGAACAATTTTGTTTATCTTTCTAGAGTGAATTATTCCACTCTGATATTATTATTTTGAGGGACACAGTTATGAATTTTCTAGGAGAAAAAAAAATTCTGAATATATTTAAATGTCCAAATAACTGCATAGAAAAAGGAAATAACAGCCTTTAGTTATGATCACTGCTTTAAAAGATGGAAAATTTGCTTTGTTTTTGGAAAGAGCTTTAATAGATTTTTGGGAGGATAACTTAGAAATAACATTTTATTTTGATTAAAAATATTCCTTCAAACAAAAAATTAATGAGTCAAATGCCTGTAGCTATTTCTAGCAGAAGCAGGTCTGCTTTTATGGAAAAAGTGCAACCTGATGCTAAATGGTAGGTCACTGGTCCTATGCCATTTTGAAGTTTTATTTGATGGCTTCAATGTAAAGTCAAGCGACACTGCTAGAGATAGGGACCAGAGGAGGGCAAGATTTTAGTTTTTAGTTAAATTTGGCTCCAGTAAAATTTAGTTTTGATTCCTTGACTGACAAAGAAAAAAAGGTCCCGTTGCAGGACCATAACAGGGATTTTTCTTCTCTGGCTGTTACTAATGGGCAGGCGCTGTGCTGGTCTAATAGCAGAGAGTTATTGCTGTTTTCTCTCTGTTTTGGAATGGCAGGAGTAGGTCTGTATGTGGGTGGGTGTTTTTTAAACAGAATGAGTAATATTTTGAAAAGTGAAATGGGAACCAATCCCTTCTTGCAAGAATGTCATAAGTTCTTTGTTCCTTGAAACTGAATTCCAATTTACTTCTGAAATTAAGGCTGTGACTACCTACATGACTGGGGGACTTTTAAATCTTTGAGCTAACACGTCCTGCTCCACTCCCATGATCCTCCAAAGCTGAATTCACACAACACCAGCTTCAAGATTTTTTTAAAAAAATGGTTCCATTTGAATGATGCATTTAGCAACCAATAGGCATTGCTGCAAACCCCTGAGTGTCTCAGGCAGTGTCACTGTCTCCATGGTCTGCATGTGTGGCAGATGTGTTGAACACGTCATTTACAATGTGAGTCTCCTGTGGCCATGGGAGGTGCAGTGTGGGATGAGCCAGGGCTGACTTTGTTCTGTCTGCATGATGTCTAACTCACAGTGGGTCCTGAGCTGTGACTGGGCTTCAAAATGCTGCAAAACAGCGCAGTATTAAAATAACACTAGAGCTTCATGCCCGTGCTATGGAGAAGCACCTATTGAAAGCCTTAGAAAAAAACCCAAAAATACTAGGAAGGAGGTAAGGGAAGTAGCAGAAGGCTCTTTTTCCTACATCACAAACCACCCAGAGAATACATCTGTGTGTTTCACTTGGTTATTTATTTTGCATTATGATATCTGACATATCAGAAAACATGAAAGACGTTTGTGAGCCTAAGACAAAAAGTAAAATGTCACTTGAAAATGATTCTTTGTGAAAGCTTATTTTTGTTTTGTTGCACATGAGACTAGTCAAGCAGACAGGTTTATTTTAAATCTCTAACAAAATTTAGCGACTGGAGACAAACAATTGTCTGCTATTATCATTCCTGCCACCTAAATTCATTAGCTTCAGGAACATCAACTAAATCACGTGCTAGAAGGGAGCACACAACTACCTGCACTATTGCTGGAGACGTGACCCCTGGAGCCAGTGTAGTGTCCACACAGATCCAGGAGACTCTAAAAAGGGGCCTATTAAAAAGTAAAATATCTCAAACCATAACCTTCCTGCAACTCATTGTAACCAGGCCCTTTCTGCAGCTGCATGTTTCTGTCTGCAAAAGACCTTGCTGTCTGTCATGAACCTTGTATCCAGCTTAGCTTTTTAAGGTCTATACTTCATCAAAAAGTAAATGCATCCTCCAACATGCTGGTTGCCAGCCTGAGAGAGGCAGGAGGCTGCTGGGTCTGGGTACATAGAGTTAAAAGGTGCCCTTTTAACATGAGTTAAACTGATTTTTATTTCTTCTGAGATCTCAGTTGTGGAGAAAGAAAGCTAGCTGGAAAAGTCAGCCTGGCCTCAGCAAAATAACCTGTTTGGAAATGTAGGCCCAGATCCCTGGGATGTGTCTGACTCATTTTATGAATTTGAGTAAAACAAAGTTGTTTAACAACTTTGCTGCCTTTTGTTCTCCAAAGTAGTCAGGGTCATGTTTGGCTAATGAAAACTGAAAAATGCAGATAGCTCGAAATGGTATTGATTCCTTATGTGGCTGGGATTTTTTCCAGGTATTCAGTTTTCCATCATCTTTGCATCAGAGACATGTGAAGCAACAGCAGCAAAATTTGGATTTCAGTGTATTAAAAACCATGGAGAGTAGGGGTGCTCTCATGTTTGTGGTGTCTGCAGCCTCTGGGAAGCTGGTGGACTTGCTGAGCTGGCCATCTATTGGAGTGAACTATTCTGAAATCTGTGGAACATTTTTTTAATCTGTGTGAAGTGAATATATAAAAGTAATCACTTAAAAGGAGCTCTGTTTGTAGAGTGGCTAAAGAAGATAAAGGACAAAGGTAATCTGGCATTAGAGTTTAGTGCTTCTGGAGAAGAGATTAAAAGCTGGGTGATGTCAGCTCCTGCAAGCCCAGAGAGGAATCAAGATGGATGATGATCCAAAGGGTGATGATTCAGACTCCTTAAGAATGGAGCCAAGGTGGGGATGCACCATCTACCCACAGAGATGTCCTGGAAATGCCCAGCTTGCCAGTAAGAGTGAAAATGACACCTGCTGGAACAAGCAACGAGCTGACATCACAGGTCGTGGTGTGATATCCAACTGGAGACACTCATCAAGCTGTGCCTGTACAGGGCAGTGTCTGACACCCAGCCCTATGCAGGATAACCTTATGTTGGTATCCAAGCATGGAGGTCAAATAGAGACACAGAAAGGGAGGCCGCACCTGGGGAACCAGGGAGATGGAACCTGCTGAAGCCATCCATTGGTTATTCTCTGAAGCTGGGAACCTGAAGGGCAATAAAAATGAAGAAATCAAAGGTCAGCTTGTATATCAGGAGATGTTGGCCAAAGAGATGTTGGCTATTTCCCCTAACAAAGCTAAATACTATCCTCAATAACAATATCATGGCAGGGGTGGATTGTTTCCTTCAAGAAGCCTTCAGTTTTAATTATTTATACACACACACACATACATGTAAATATTTGTGTTTGAGTTGCACATGGACCAAAGAGACATTAAAATAATCAATAAATCGACAAAAAAAAAAAAATTAAAAGGGCTTTCAGATTCTCACCAGTAGTCTTACAGAACCAAGGAATGTACAGGACACCAGGCTTTGTGAATAGCTCCTGGGAACACATCTGCTGTGTGGCTGATGCTTCATACTTAGGGCCAAGAATAGTTTTTTTTTTTAAAAAGTGCAAAATTTACACAGGCATCTCCATCACTCTATAGATTACAACAAATACTCTGTGTTTGCCAGCAGCTGAGGAACAGCTATTAGCAGATGCTGACTGTTTGATGATGACCACTGTAAGTGGATGCTTATTTAAGGGACGTTTTCAGGAAACGGCCTGCTCTTAGGAACAGTCTATAAGTGAAAATGCACTTTACAAGATTTTTACATCTTGCTGGCTTGCTTTTTGCCATTTAACAGCAAAGGAAATGTTAATGTGTAATAGAATTACCATTTAGGAGAAGCCTAGAATACTGTACTTTGTAATATAGCCCAGTATTATTATTCAAGACAGGTCTCCACACGGAGCAATTTAAGCCCCCCAAAATTACCCATCATTACACAGGCAGTGCATTTAACATCCTGAAGCTAATTACACAACAACCTACCCTTTCAGAGGAGATACAAAACCTCACTCGGGTTTTAAGTTCTGATTACAAGATGAGGTTCCAATTGAGAATTTCAGCTGTAAACCAAATGACCTTCAATGACCGTAGACTGGAAAACCTGGTGACTAAATAGATTTCCAGGCAGGGGGAAAAAAACACCACCCAGCTCTTGTTTCTAGTCCTCTGCATTATAAGGGGAATGACAAAGACAAGCAGAATGTGAAAAAAGTCATGACTCTAGTGACCTTCATGTCTTTGTCCCAGAAGGGTCAGGAATAATCAGCAAAACTTTAACTAGAGTTCAAATTCAGCTCTGCTGTCCTTAGAGGCTGGTAAAATTAAATATTTTGTTCCTGTGCTCTGTAAACAGCCACAGTAATTGGTGATGTTTCCCAGCATTGGCTATGAAGATGTATTGGCATGAGCTGAAATTCAGAGAGACAGTATTTCACATGGTATATGGTAGATATAACCAAATCCTGGTTTCAGTTTGTAATGCTGGAAATCACAATCACATTCCTTAAAATGAGATCATTCCAGGATATGAGCACATACCAGAAAGTCGAGGACATGACTTTACAGTTTCTCATGCTTGTCATCCAAGGCAAAACACCTATTGTCAACACCTATCTGAAAAAAATCCCATGACACAGAAAGGCATCAGGCAAGTCAAAGTCTGCAAGAGTAAACCATGTGAAAGTCAAAAATACAGTGAGTAATCTAGAGCAGAGTTCATAGGGACTTTCTGACCTTGGCCTGGAATGCTTTGTCCCTTTCCTCCTTTTGCATGTCACAAGACTTATTTATTTATTGAATATCCATCCTGATTAGAGCTATAGGAATGACCATGTTAGATCAGACCGCAGGAGACCACAATTTCCAGCATCATACCATTAGTGAGCAGAAGTTTAGAGAAAGCAGAAGGAACTAAGGAATAAATAAACATCTATCCTTGGGAAAATTCTCCTTCTTGCTCTTGATGATAAGGAATTGCCTTATAACTTACTGTGTAGGAAGGTATAACCTCACCAGTAGGATTTTTAGGAACCCTGGGTTTATACCTTGGGAGTTTCCTCCTTATTAATGTCCACATTAATATTTTGTCAGCTTTTGAATCCTGCTGAGCATGTGACTCAAATTATGGCCTCAGGAAGCAATGCAACAGACTAATTTTGAGTGTAGTGAACATATGCATATTTCTCAACGTATTTTTATTTTGTTTATCATTTGTGTAGTTACCCATTCTGATTCAAAGGTTTCTATGCAGCACATTGTGTTTTGCATGCTTCTCTTCAGTCAGTCTTCACAATAAGGATCCAAGTGCCTGGCAGTTCTTCACTTCCAATTTGTGAACTTCCTCACTGCGGGATTTTGGGGGTTGGAAGCCAGAACATGTAAGTATTAAAATCTCTAATTGATTTTTATATACCCGCATGTATTGGTGTCAACAGGTGTCTTGAATCCTGTAGGAAACATTAAAAATGAAAAGCAAGTTTCAAAATTAAGTAAAGAATCCATTAAGTGCTCTCTTCTCCTCCAGCAACCTAAAAATCACGGCATTTACCTTGAACTTTAAAAGGCTTGTTCCTTAAGCATTCAGATACTGAGCTGCGTTTCCTGTGTCTTGAAAGTAATGAGAGTGGACATCCTGTGCTGCACAACATCAGTAAAATTGCAGCTGTCAATGCAAGAAACCTGTAACATCCAGTTCTAGAGTCTGTTGAAATGGTGACCAGCATTTCTGAAGAATGTGGAATTTGGGAAGAGTGAGAGATTGTGGTCCAGGATTCAAAATCAATATGTGCATACTCTGCTTCAAGCCCTGCTGACTTCAGTGAGTGCACATGAAGTAAAATGTCATTTACCATGAATAAAGGTGACAAAGCCAATCTTCTGGGCATGCTCTACTGCTGTTAGTGCCTGCACGTTCTGCTGACACATTTGGTAACCATGACTTCCCCAGCAAAATGTTTTGCATGTTGGACAATGGGAAAAGTATTTCTGCTTTTCCTTGCATATCTCACCCTGTCTCTCTTGAAGGAGCAGGGTGAGAACATCTGAAATACAGCAGGGTAAAAGTGTGAGTAGCCATCAAGGGACAGGGACAAAATACCTCCCTCTATACTCCAGCTTTCACTCTGCCTTTGTTCTCTGTAGGTGATGTAGGCAGTTTTGGATAAGAGTATATATACATGTATGTATATACATATACCCACATACACTCTCTCTCTAAATATACATATTATATTTATATTTGCCCTGTTGTTTCAGAGGTAACCACTGCAATATAAATACAACACTGCTCAACACATTTTCCAAAATCATTTTAGGAAGGTGATTAGGTATTAACTAATACATCTTGTGATGTAAAGATAATAAGCTCTGTGCAATGTCACTGCAGTTAGAAGTATCAATATAGTATGAACCATAAAAAAAAAAGCCGTTTCATTAACATTTCTTACAATGCCACATGTAAATAAATCACAAGAGCTGTAATAAGGGAAAGAATAAGATTAATTATTACTTAAAATGGCATTTCCTTTAAAATAGCACAGTGGAGTTGTTAAGATCTTACTAAGGAGAGATAGATGAATGTTCCTAGAAATGAGATTACAAACTTTATCTGTCCTCTTTAGCTTCCTCAATTTAGGAAGCAATTTAATATTGTTTTGCATCTACAGCTGCATGCAGTCTTTGCCCAATGCATTATCTGTGCTGGAAGTATGTTTATGATGAAGTTCAAATATTCACAGAGAGAGAAAAGTTGTTCATACCTTAATGGTGGCTTTAATTCTCAGGAAACTAACCATGCACTTCTTACAGTTGAGAGCTATCAATGTTAAATAATTTTGTAGTCACTGAAGATCACGTTCTAGTACTTTATAGGAAAAAAAATGTAATCTCACCAGATGTAAATATTTAGCAAAAATCAGGATTTAATTATATTACATTATGAAATTATTTTAAACCCACTTTAGATCAGGAATTTCAGTACTGGATAATGGCTAGATCCTAGAGTTTTATCCTTCTCTTATCACCAGACACTGCAGAAACTAGAAACCATTACAACAGGACAAAAGATCATCATTACAGAGTTATTAGAAGGGGCAGGAACGTCAGGAACATGCTGGTGCTCTGTTTAAAAACAAATGACCCATTAATTTACAAAAACAACCCCATTACTGGAGTAACAAACTTAGTTTACGCAGATGTCCCTACCAACATTATTCAAGCCCAAACTTGATTTAATTTGGAAAAGGAATGAATAAAGCTTAGGGTAATGGCAACCTATTAGGCTGTGCAGACCTTAATAATATATTTTAAAAAGCGTGCTGAGAGAGTGACATGAACATCAAAAGAGAAACCAAGAGAACGAACTGGAGAATAAAGGAGAATCTCTATCTGAAATCGTCCCAGAGAAGGCAGAAGGAGCATGTTTCTACCTATAAGTGAGAGAGAATAATCTCATTAATGTCTGTTTCCCTAAATAGTTTCAGTTTGTTTCTTTATTCTATTTTTACTGAATCTGATTTCTATTCAGGTTCAATTAATAATAATGAGCCTAAAATTAATTTGCATTATCACTTACAATAGATGCTTTGATCATGTATGTAGTTGAAACTATAATGCATACATTAACATATTATGCAAATTGCATTTGCAGCTTCAGCTTCATCTGTATATCATTTCTTCACACCACAGTCCTGTGTACTGTTTCTTTGTGTACAGCTCTCTAGAGGGAGAATCTTGAGAGATTCTAGCAGGGGAAATACAGCTACAGGTATGGCTTCAACTTATGTTCTCTTTCTAAACACCCAGTGTTTGCATCAGACAGGGGAGAACTTTAACACAGACAGCTTGTTTGTGTCTTTTATTAAATTACTCTCCTGCATTGAGCCCACACAGGCAACCAAGCACGTACTAAAACCCAAGTACTACCTTTTATTTTGTTCTTAACACAAGTGTCTCTCAAGCAGAACTTGTAACTGCTTGCAGCATAAATCTGATGAGAATTTGACCTAAAAAAGGAAGCCGTGCCAGTACCACAATGTACATAAAGATCTGATTTTTAGGTCAAACTCACACACTCATGACACTGAACATGCTGGGAGAAATGTTGCACATCCATGGCTAATGGAACCACCCAACTCTCCCTCAGGTACTTTTTGCCAATGGCCAAATTTCATATTGTACTGAGCAGGCCCAAAACTATTAGTAGTTTACATTTTTATATTGCCTTTCATCTTGTGAAATACTCCCTTGCTTTACAAGTTGATACAGAAACCATATAATGATTGTTTAATCTATTACAGTGCTGAAACTTTGTGGTGAAACACAGGAAGGATTTAGCAGTCTAGAGTAAGAGAGCTCTTTTGGAGAGGAAATGAAGACTATAGTGTCCACTTGAAACAAAGATGGGAGAATGTAATTTTTAAGCTTGGCATCTGGCCAGGCCATCAGAGTTAACACACTTTACAGATATAATTACTGCAGTGGGATCTTTAATGAGCAAGGTGGTCAGAACTTTGCTTTAACATGTTACCCAAAAATGCACTTGGGTCACACCTTGGATCTTCTCATCACGCTGACTCATGGGCTGACAAGCAGATGAGATCCTCTTCATTCATTTCTTTCTCCTTTAGTTAGAGCCCTAAGTAACTCTCAAAAATGAATCAAACGGCCAAGCACTTTCAAAAGAAAATTTTACACTGCTTCCAATTTCATGAAAATTTTGCATGAAAACCTGTCCCTTCAACCAAGCTGAGGATCATATAGGTTTAGATTCTTCCACCTACAGATAAATTACTTCAGAGTGGCCCTACAGGCTTGATCCTGCCTTCCAAAGGGGTGATGGTGAAATTCCTCCCATGAGGTCACTAGGCCCCTAAAGGTGATTCATTTGACCATTTCACTGTGCTTAGTCTGTTTGACTGGAGATAAGAGCAGTGCCCAAGGAAAGGGAAGGGGATGAGTGGGACTGCCCTTTTTTCTTGCCAGCAAGCTGTTTGGTTGGATCATCCTGTCTTTGGAAACCTCTTTGCTAATTTACACTGCTGCTTTCCTTCCCAGGATACACTGGGACATGCTCTTTCAGGGGAAGGAATTTAGCTCGGTGTTATCTGGTAAATGACAAACATTGAGTATTGTCAGAATGAGGTATTCCTGTGAGTCCTCAGCAAAGTGTTAATCTGATTAAATTCCTAAAAATTGATAGACATTAAACAGAAGAGCATATTAATATTGTCAACAAAATTCAGTTCTTAGTCATTCAAACGCAAACGTCAGATATTTGTTGCTCAGTATACAATTAAAAGTGATCTGATCACCCTCCAAGCAGAGAGCTGACAAAAACATGGGGTGAGGAAATGTTTTTGGTTTATCTCCTGCATATAGGAAGATGCTGATAAGAGGGAAGAATCATTTTAGTTCTGCATAGATATAAAGATCGCTGTTGGCAGAATAGATTAATGTACCTGTCTATACAGGCATAGAGGAAGAATGAAGAAGGGAAATAGATTAGTATTCTGCTGCACATGAGACAATCAAATATGATCTTTGGATTGGCAACTAGACTAATAATAATCACTGTAATAAACCAGGGCCTTTATATCTATGATATGCAGTTCTAGCTAAAAGATAGCTGCTTCTTAGCAATAATGAGCTGGATTCTTCGTCACGCATCACCTTGTGTAATTATTGTGGTGAGTTCAAAAGAAATCCATTGTTCTACCAATCAGATTTTCTTATCCTTTCATGTTGTGTTTTTCTTGCACAGGCATAATGACTACTCACAGACTAGAAACGAAGAACCAGGCTTCATATATTTATTTTCTATGTAAGAATAAGGAAAATGTAAGAGAAGTAATGGATGAGTACAATAGCTTGGACAGGATATGTTATTTAAAGTTTAGGTACTTAAATGTTGCCAGAGCCAACCCTGTGGTTAAACAATTCCAAGAAAGAAAGAAAAATGGATAAAAAAGCCATCTGGCTTAATACCAAATAATACCTTTTCTTCTTTCATAAAGATTTATTAGCAGTTGTGTTAGCAAAAGCATGAATAGCAATACAGAACAACTAAATACAACTAAACTTCAAAAAATTTAGTAATTTAAAACTCAAAACATCTGATCAAGAAGCATCTTAAATCTGAGATTACTTATTTTATTGGCCAGTTTGGATTTAGTTGATTTTTTTCTAAAGTACTGTGGCTCTTCATTGTTGAAGTGAGGCTAATTAAGGTAAATTATGAAATCAACCTAGCTATGTGTTAAAGGTCAACAGAAGGTCTTCTTAAGATCTGTTTTTTATGAAGATATCTTGTCTGTATTGTCAAAATGGATTAACATTATAACACAACAGAGCCTGTCAATTGAAAGAAAAGGAGATATTAGCACAAAGATACTTGTGACAATTAATACTAGGTTTTGGTTTAGACTGTGGAAGCAAGAAAATATCACAATCTCATTAGCTCATCTCTTCTTTTATGTTTTTCTAGCACAGGTCACAAGAAGGTGCAGAGATGTTTACTTTTTTTCCCTATTGTTAGATTCTGGACAGGAATTTTAGTCTTGAGAATGGAAATAGTTAGATTTGTAACTCTATTTCTTTAAGGGGAGTTTTCCTGTGTAATTCTTACCACATGCACTACAGTGAGCTTTAGAGTTAACGTGGCTTTTCTCCACTAGCCCTGAACTAGGAATGGAGGGTAAAGGATTTGCCCACATGTTTCTGTAACCATCTGTTTTCCAGGATTACTATGTAAATAAAAGTTACTCTGTGAACATAAAGAGTTTTGGGCTCTTTTGTTTGTCTTCCAGCCCAAAACTACAAAGGGAATTTCCTCACAAGGAAGTAGCAACAAAGGTTTATTTAATTCCCACAATATTGTGTATGTTGAGCACGCCAATATATGAAAAATGTCTTTGATAGAGTTGAACATTTCCAGGGAATTTCACTGTTATTGTGTCTGTGGCAGTAAAGCCAGGGCAGACATCTCAGCCCTAAAAATCCTTCTAAGTGTTCTTGCATGGTCAAGTCCCACTGTCAATTATGCCAACAATTACCAATGACATTCTAAAGAAACTTGATCCAGGAATAAAAAAAGCACTCTTCCATTTCAAAACATCACAGGCCTTGAATTGAACAAAACAGAAGCTGGGAAAGAACACTCACTCACCCTATGGCCATGCTCTGAAGGACTTTGGTGTCCTCATGTCTGTGAGGGCTCTTACCTTCAGTGATGATTTGAATCCCTGGAAAGACATACCTGTGACTGAAGTGATCCAAGACATAAATCTGACAGACAAAATATGGCATGCAGTATAACCCTCAATATCCTCTACATAAATTAGAAACTGTGTGAGCCCACTGAGTTTAAAGCACTCCTCACACATTTTCAGCTCTTGCTACTTAAAAACCACAGCAGACACCAAGTATGGAAGTTTTCTATGCTCACCAGCTGCTTCTTCCGCAGTGGCCAGCTGAAATTGTAACAGCATCAAAAGCATCCAAAATACATATCACACTATGCCAGAAGGTTAACCAAAAAAATCAGCTTTTTATCATGCCTGCATCTGGGAAGAAGACAGTGCAAAATGTGAGGAGGATGCCCAAGTTAGTGAGAAGTCGGATAAAGCAGGGTTTAATCTTAACAAGAACACTCACCACACAACATGCAGCCCCACTTTTCTGGACATTTAACCAAAAAAACTGCACAGACATGGTAATGTCTGATCCGTAAGAGCTAGCACTTCTGTAATTTTCCAGTGGCATAAAACCAGTTAGTACCAGCTGAAATACATTAGCAGCTTCAGTAATTAGTAGGCATAGCCATTTCCTGTCAGTTCTACGGGCCATATCCTCAGCTGGCGTAAATCAATGACACTCTGAGCGCTGGATCTGTATTACTTTACTCACCTTGAAATAGTTATGCATACTAATTACTGCCTTACCCATTACTGCTCTTGTCAATTCAGACACCTGATTTACACCAGGTGAGTTTGTTCCATATATTTAGAAGTTTCTGCACATTCCTTCAAGAATCTGTAGTGTCAAATAAACTTTCCAAATAAGCCAGGCACATGCTTTCCATTATCTATCAAATCAATGCTCAGTGAAGTGACACCGTTGCACATAAATCATGATTGCAATTATTAAATCAAGCTGAGTTTCTATTGTGCTTCTTTCACTGTTGGGTAGAATTAACCAGGGGAGAGCAGGAGAACAGGCACATCAGGATTGCTGGGATGGAAGAAGGAGTTAAAAGCCCCACCCAAGCTCTCACAACCTAACCTTTGGAGCATGCAGCTGATAATGCGAAACAGAACATAATGCCCCAGAGGAGATACATCTGGAGGTCAGCTCAGTCAGCTACTGTGGAACTGTTCCAACAAAGCAATCAAGTATCTAGCAAAACCTATATATATATATATATATATAATTCACATCTTTAGTATATAGACATCCAACCTGAGCTGGATGAGGGTAGAGAAGCCTGATTTCATTTTCATACCCCTGTCAGGCAACCTAAGAGCTGAGTTTTCTCTCCACAAACACAAAGTGAGATTTTTAACTGCAGCTTATTAAGGCTCAGTTTGTCTAACCCAAGCATAATAAATTCATGTGTCAAGATCGAAGTTGATTGTTCATCAGAGAGAAATGAGACAAGATAATCCACTTTGCTGAAAACGTAATGCTTTAGGAATGTTACAAACTACTGCAAATGTTTAACTCCCTGTGCCTCATGGGTGGTTGTATAACAAAACGCCCATTCAGGGGCTGATTCTTATCTCTGGCTTGCATAAGGCCATGTCTAGACAAGGATTTGAAGGTGTGTTGTTTGAAAGTGTTCACAGAGTGGTCTAGTTGGCAGATCAGGAAGTCTCCTCCTTCCTCCCCCTCCCCTGCTTCTCGAACTTCCATGCATGTGAAATGGGTGAAGTGTGGGTCCCTCTCCCTCAATTTTTGGTTCAATTAATTCAGCAGCTGACAGTGGTGATTTGTCCACCCTGGAGTCAGAATGTGACTTCAGAGGGTTGAGGGAGCAAAGGGTCATCTCCCTGCCCACATCTAAACTAGAGCTTTCAAAAGGTCTGAGGATTTGCATGTCTTAGGGCTTTTCAGCATTATTTTCATACATCCACCTCCATGCTGCACAGATGACATACATAGGTATCCCATAGGTTTGGATGGTACTTTGCCTTTGTAAACCAGTACTAGAAATAAAAGATGACTTTCCAGTGATGGTTAACCCTTTGACAGTATCCTCTTTACAAGAAAATCTTTCCAGTGCTGATTTCCTCTTCCATTTTCCTACCCACATATAATTTTTTTGTTTCTTTATTACACCATTTCCAATGAACTTGACTCAGCCATCCACTCCTGCTCCACATGCACCTCATATTGTTGGGAGAAGTATTCAGTGGAAAAGCAGGAAAATTTACACAAAGGTCTCTATAACATGTGAACTAGATGGCTAAGAATCCATCCCACTCCATTTCTTTTAAAGCATTGCATTAAATTTACATTCTGTGGTTCCTCCATCTCTGGTTTCCCCCTTTTTATATAAGCAGCAGCAGTATATGGCAATGGTGAGAATCCTTACAGAGACGTGCCCACCACATGCCCATCTGTGGCTTGCTCTGTGCAATGTTATTACCCTCACAAGGCAAGTTCTACAAGCAGCAACATTTTTAACCCTCACTTTTTGCATATTTTCTCTTCTCTCTTTTTTTTTTTCTTAAGCACACCTAAGTATTTAAAGCTTACTTCTGAAGATTATTATATTATTACTTTAAATTTCAGGTGTACCTCAGAGAATTCATGAAAAAATAACTTTTATTTATAGCTCATACTCTACTATAGTTCTAAAACTTATAAAGACACATTTCCAGTCGAAGGTGAAAAGACATGCCTGTATAAATGTAAAGTTTTTCTTTTTATAATCACAGTAGATTAATTATGTTTTCACATTTATGAAACAAGAAGTAGGGAGAAAAAGAGAACTGGGTAAAGTTTAAACCACATTCAGAAGGAAATCAGGTAAGAGATCAAACTGTTGATGAGAAATATGAGAAATCCTGCCCTGCTGAAAAACATGGGAAGGTAATTATTTTCCAAGGACCAGGAATTTGCCCTTTGTTTTTTAAAAATGAAATGCATACAGATATGTAGATACACATGCATACTTATTTGGTTTTCTTCTGTAATAACATAAGAATGGCCAGGCCAGTTGTGACAGTTCTCATAGTAATGGAGTTTTCTATATGCACTAACTTTAAATCTGGTTTGATAACCAATGGTTTGCAGTGTCATTAGGAAGGCTGAGACCATGAGGTAACTTTTAAGAAATGTGGTCTGCTGCCATATCTGGAACATATCAGCTCTCGGTAGAAATATATTTTTTAAAAAGAGAAGTGCTTTAGAGGTTTCTCTCTTGATTTAGGCCTAAGTTCAGCAAGTTAAGTTCAATCACACAGCTGACTTCTAGCCTTCCAGTACACAATAGGGTTTTAATGCTTAAAGTTAGGTTAAAGTTTGAGTATGGTACAGAATAGGAGCCAGAGTGAAAACATCTTTCATTTAAGATGAAAATTCCTGCTTTAAAATTTCTTCCTTGAACTCTGGCTCCAATTTGTGAATGTAGTGGTGATGTTCAGGTTTCTGTGTGGAGCCCAGCAGGGACGTCATCAGTTCTGCTTCACTGCCGAGTATCAATAGTGCTCAGAGATCAGAGCTCAGAGCCAGCACTTAGGAGGGGCAACCTTGTCAGTCAGCACTTGACTGCTTTGCTCTGTTCTTGACCAGCCCATGCAATTCACATCGCCCTCAAGGTAAGATGAGTGGGTGGATCATGGAAGTGTACAAACAGCCCTCAGGGTAATAATTCAACTCCTCTCCTTTTACCTTGAAGCAGTACATTTCCACACACAATCAAAGTGCATAAGACAATATTCAATTTAAAGAGGTGTTCAGACTAGGATGGGTTGTATTTGAGAAGCAAAGAGCAGTCTGCCTTTTATAAATAATGCAGTGGGCTTGTGGTTGCAAGACAAGTCCTGGATTTACAGACAAATGATGCAGAATTCCTGGCCTGTCCTCAGGCTACTGTAAGTGAAAGCTCATGAGGTGACTGAGCAGATGAAGAGGTACCACAGCTGAGCCTGTACTCTCCCAGAGCACAAGGGCTGATTCTGGCCTTTCCAAACTGGTGTTAGATTGGGAATGGGCAGCAGCAGAATATCTCCTGCCCTTATGCTAATAGGTGGAGAGATCTGGGCTCTCTCCACTCTGTGCCAGAAATGGGACCTCCCCAGTGAGGAATCTCTCTGCAAGGCACGATACAGCCCTTCCTCTGAACTGGAATTTCAAACTTTCTGACCTTCAGCACAAGGAAAGTCAGAAGATAACCAATATATACTAGAAGACCTCTACATTAAAGATTTCTCAACTCTGTCTCTCTAACTTATGGAAATACCTAAAGGAAAAATATCACCACTTGTCACAACGTTTGTGTTCCCCTTTCAGTTGCAGTAGCTGACAAACACTTAAAAGTTGCTCACTAAAAGTGAGTAACTGCTTCAATGTAGTGTAACACTCTACAAAAAGATCACCTCAAATCTGATTCTGCCTGTCACAGTTACCAGTTATGGTGCTCATCTCATACTGGCTGTGTGTCTTCAGTTTCCATGTCCCTGAGCTGTTGACATGGCGACAGATAGGACAGAAGGAAAATATGAAGAAAAGAAATCCTACAGCAAGTAACAACTCAGTCCATTACGTAACTGCTAAAATATTTATAAGAGATGTTGAATATGCTTTTTAAAAGAAATAATAATATGGAAGAACTCTTGTGTAATTAAATGTGATATGGAAACCATGATATTTGCTAGGGCTATTGACTTCACTGTTCTCCTTCTCCCAAACTTAATATAAAATTAATCATTAATTTTCAAGGCAGTAACTTTTTCACCAATGCAAGCGCTGTTGTTTAGGTCTGAGTCAGTGAGATATTAACACCACAACAACAGAGATTTATATTGTCATAAAGTCATTCAACTCAAATGTGACTCCTTTTTAATACAATTGCCTGTATTTTCAAGCTACATCACAGCCAAAGCTGAATGCTCAAAAGCTTTTTACCAGTCTCACAGTCGATAGAAATTGTCTGTTCTCATTGCACTTACTTGTCTTAGCAAATTGTGGGCCCAAATCCTCAGCAGGCACAACCAGAGCCCACAGAGCTGCACAGCTTGGATCTGTGGTGGATGTAGCCCCTTCCTATAGATTTCCTGCTTGAATAAACTGTTGTGTATTGAGAATATTAGGCATAATCCAAGTTACTCTGGGGACTAGAGCTCACACGAGGTTTATCTAGTATTAACAGTTATTTGACCTTTCTTGGCAGAGCAAGAAGAAAATGCTCTTTTACATACTCTTATGCAAACCTCTTAAATATTAAATGAGCTGTGCACAGAACTTTTCTTGTGTGAAGGACCAATAATACTTTGGACCTCACTTGAAATCTGGGTCACTTTGACCTTGTGTAAATGAAATCTTGCATTTCACCAATTTTTCACATGCTTGTTCTGTCTCGAGCAAAACCTCGGAATCAAATAAGCACCAGCTTCAATGTAGAGGATGATTAACTTAAGGAGTTCTTGGCTTCTTCTTCAAGAAGGTTAACATGACCTTGAATGGCAGGAGAATGTTACGGATTTGTATTGTTGAATCTTATGCGGGTTGTTGTAAGAAGTTCACATACAAACCACATTTTTAAGCCCTAACAAAGAGACATTTCTCTCCCACTGCTTTTTTGAGATTATTAGTCCATCTACAAACTGAGAAGAATCTGTCAGTTGGCTCTTTTCTACCTTACTGACACTCAGCCAAATTCATGCATGTATTTCCCATTTGCTTCAGCTGAGATTTGTCGATGGCAGTGCTGTAAATTCTACCTCCACCTTCTCTCTAATTGGCACCAACAGCAAATGCTAAAGGATGTCCTTGGAAAAATCAAGAAACCAGGAAGTGAAAATGCACAGCTAAGCCCAGTTCTCCACTGTACATATAGCTGTCTATTAATTTCTTTTGGCCTATTCCACATCCGGGCTCTGTCCTTTCCTTTTTAAAGTCATCAGTAAAAATCATGTTAACATGAATGAGGCAAAATTAGGCATATAAGTGAAAGTGAAGTCAAAGCTTAGAAGAAGAATTCCCACTTAGGACTTACAGCTTGACACAGTGGTCACTGAAGCATTTCTAAAGGTCATTGTCTGATATGATCTTCTCATAATTGTTAGTAAAATGATGGCATCTTTATTCTGCTCTGATACTAGCAGTGCTTATATAAAACATGGATTATTCACAGCTCCTTTCCTTTTGAAAATGGGCATTTTTAAATTCTTTAGGGGATAAATAAGGCATACCCAGTATGAATCAAACTGAAAACAATTGGTTGAGGTTTGTGTGCCAGCCAAACAGTGCCACTTGTAGTTTCCAGTTGTAATTTGTATAGAAGGTCTATTTTGAACAGCAGTGCCATCAGTTTAGGGGGAAAAGAATCCTAGAAGTTAAATCCTATTGATAATGCAATGATTCAAAATCATGGTAATGCCCTTAATTCTGTGCCAATAGCCATTCTAGTCGTAGGTGCATACTTGTAGCTCTTCCTTGAGTAAAGACATTCTACTGTTGTGGCACTGGGGAAAAATAAAAAAAGATGCTTCTTGATAAAGCTGCATGTAAGTGCAATGTTCTTTCAGCTGAGAAGTGGAAAAGCAGTCAGATTCTTTCAATCCACTCCTATTTAACTTCTGATAAGCACCTTCTTCACATATTTTTTCTAACCTCATTTGGATACTGCGGAATTCCTCATTAGAATGAAAATGAAAATACATTTTCTTAGAGCTGACTTTAAGAAAACCACCTTCTTGACCTGGATATATCAGAATGTTTAACACAGTTGATAGTCTGTGTAAATTGTTATGGATGTTGTTGTTGAACATATTTATGTAAAAATAGTATTGATGAGCACTGGTTATAGCTGAGATCCCCGTTGTGCACTAAAAATCTATCTAAGATGGTCAAAGTCCTCTGTTAGAATTTGTCATAGAGTGTAAAAACTTCTCCTAAGAAAGGAAATACTTATACTAAGAAGAAAAATCAAGTGGTAAAAAAGAGAAAAAATAAATAAAGTATTAGAAGGAAAAGAAGTTGAATGAATCCATCTGGTCTATGGGAAAGCTAGGAAGAAATGAAACCTCTGCAGTTTGTTTATTCAGACTGACTGTGTTTCAAGCCAGTGAGTAGATTCAGTGAAGTCAACAACACAACTCACATCCTCACAGTAAAGCATTTACATAAGTCCATTGCAGGAGGTGTTCTAGTGCTCTCAAGAATTATCTGAGACTATAGCAAATGGGGTAGATAAATCAGAGGTAGAGATCTTGATGCAGTTTTGTGTGTCTCATGATAATGTACATGTAATCAAGCTGACTTTTCAAGTTAGAGTTATTCAAATGTTCATACAAATATTCCGTGTAAAAATGCATTTACAGTTTCTGGGCGGGGGGGGGAGGTTACCTGACAAGGGGTATGTGATTAAAATGGGCCTGATGACAGGGAGGATTCTACCAGAGTCACTGTCTGAAAGGTGATTATTTATTTCTACTTGTGGATGTGATTTTTCAGACCAGTCTTTCAGAAGCAGATTCATTGTTTTCAACAATTTCTGTTTAATTCTTAAGATAATAAACATCTTGGATCTGAAAGCATTAGCATGACTGCAAGTTTGAACTGCTTTAGGAAATTTTACCCATGTTGGCATTCTCATTTCACTGCTGCAAACCTAGTTTCTTCTAGAGCAAAAATGAAAGGAGTTTGGACACTTTGATTTGAAACCTGAAATAGGGTGTGTTGGAATAAGCAGGTCATGATTTCTACATGCAGTTGGAAGGGCTAACTTTTCTGCAGCATTTAACTTTTTACAAACATATATGTGTATAAAGATGAACCATTTACAAATATTCCTTCATTGAAAGAATTGTTAGCAGTTTTCAGTTTGCAAACAAGAGTTTTGTTGTTTTTTTTTTAAGAAAGTGTGTGTTGTGATATGATCCTGCACCAATAAAGATCATCTGGATCTTTTAGGAGAGCAATTTACATAGTTAAGCCTGCTAGCAATTGTTTGGATTTTGTGATTTATTTTTTTTTTTCACAGCCAGTAGCTGAGACAGCAAGACTGTCCCTTTTTTTTGTCTTCCACCACATTGATGGAATAAGGCTTTCTACATGCACATGCTCACAGGTGGCTGCCTGGGGATGCTTCTGTTGGCTTTCCTGGAGTGAAATATCAAAGGTATGAGTCCTAAATATCAAAGGTATGGGGCCTAAAGAATTCTGGGAGCTCTCATTTGAATGAAAAATAATATATTTTATACAGTTCTTCTCTCAGAAGTACCTCATTTTTTCTAGCTCTAACATGTCACCTCCAGCTGCTCTAACACCCTCACTTTTGGTTATTAGGAAGGCTGTAATCCAGAATTAAACGGCTGATCACAGAACTTTTTTTCCAAAAGTAGGCAGGGGTTTGTTTAAAAGAAACAGAAGAAGAAGCAAAGAGATGAGGCACTAATGAATGGCACAATGGGCCACTGATACTGCCCTGCAGAAACAAAGGGCTGTGTGCAAGAATTCCCTCCTTTGGCATGTGCTAGACCTCCTGACCTGGGATCACAATGGCTCACAGACAGAAACAAGAGAGGAAGCAAGACAACTCGTCATTTCTTTTCCCCGTGGGATAAACAGCATTTTATTCTACCTTTAACCCTGGCGGGAGACACCGCCACTTAGCAAACAAATCTATATTAAGTGCATTTGCTGGAATTATTTACAGCATCATTTGTTCCAGAAAATGACACTAATAATATATTGCCGAATTCAGAAAATGGAACTTGACATGAACATAGCCTTCTGAGTAGTAAAATCATCTTTCCTTAATCAGCATCCCTTATTAAGGAATTCCCTGTTTTCCTGTCCCCAAAGACAAGGAAAATACCATTGTTCTCCTACAATATCCTTTTTTTTTTTTTTTTTTTTTTTTTTTTTTTTTTTTTTTGACTCACAGACAAGCTACTTTTGGCACTCTGGCTTTAATCAGACATGACTTTACAGAAAGCAAGAACAATTCTCCTGCACCTTCAGAATTATCTTTTTGAGAAAAGCAAAAGCTCCACTCCACCCTTCAGAGATCACTTTTTCTGCAGAAATAATGATTCATATGGACAGCATTCACTGATGGAGAACACTCTGCAGGTGTTTACTTCTCATATCAAATAATATTACTTGTTAACCAATGCAAATGGAAATTGTCACATCAGAATTGTGTGGGTCATTTTCAGAGTACCCTCAAAATTAATGTCTTCTGCTTGCTTTTTCCTCCAGTTTCCAAATATGCCTGTATAACTTAACTTTCATGTAATCTGTCAGGAGTTTTTTCAGGAAATAGAAATGTCCTGCTGGCCAAATCTGTTACCATTACAAAATGGTAACCCTGCAGGCTGTATGCTACTAGCACAGTTTTTATGCCAAGAAGTTCCTGCATTAAATGGGGGAGGTTAAAAGTCAGTCCTGCCTTGCAGCTGCTTTTAGTGAGCTTTGGCAAAGGTTCACCGGTCTGTCCATAAATGTACGGTGTCATTGCTATACAGGAGCATTAATCAATGTTATCTGCCGCAGAACTGTCTTGCATTGTGATTTTGACAGGAACTGCAGACAGGATCACAGGTTCCCATAACTCCTCATTTTTTTAGCAAAGCAGCTGTAAGCATTAAGTTTATTTTAAGAGTTAATTTCAACAGTGAACATTCTGTAGCAAAGAGTAAGAACATGACCCAGATTATACTTCCTCTCCACAAACTCCTTTTATGAATAAGGTGATACCAATTATCTCTCTCTGTTTTGGAAGGTTTAGATTTTTTGTTATTTAAATACTGTCCAGCTGCAAGAGTTTCTTAAGAGGTACAAGGAGATAAAATATACAACAGTGTATGCTTTTTGTGTATGGCAGTTTCACAGAAGACTGTGTGCTTTCCCACTGCAGAATGGAGATAACAACAAGAAAAACATGAGATTTTTAACAAGAAAAGAAAGTCACTGGTGATTTTCAGGTCTACTCTTTTAATGCATGACAAATATTCTATCTACTCTCTCACTTAAATGCTTTAAGTACCTCAGAAAAACTCCAGTTATCCTCATAGATATAGGAACCCAGGGGTCTTGATATAGATAGCTTGAGCAGCACCTCTCTGATACCTAAAGCAGCCAAGTGAAGTCACCCACCCAGCTGTCACTTTTTTGAGAGTGAGAGGAAGAGGAAAGGTTTCACAGGGAGCTATATTCACCTCATGTTTCTAAGAAAGCTATAGTAGAATGTCATGTTCAGCAGGTGGCAGTGATATAGTGTGAGTATAAATGGACACAGTTTTCTGAATATGAGGAGCTGAAGTCCTGTGTCCATTGGAGGACATATGGTTGCTGAGATACAGAAATGATCGAGGACATAGTAATATATAGATGGAGAAATTGGACAATCTGCTTATGTCTTTAAAGCAGAGATAAATTTTGTGCCATCATCTGAAAACCCAAGTTCCAAAAAAGCCATTTTTCTCCTTTTGTTGACTAAGGGGATCAAATATAATATTGTTTTGAAGCTTGGTGTGTATCATAGCATTTATGTGTTTGACAGATTTATGTAGAATTTACTTTTTTTCCCAACCATTAAATAACTCCCAACACTTTCAACACCTCTTCTATTCTTCTTATTCTTATTGTTATTATTATTATTGGTTTAATCTGGTCATCTTATAAACCAGTTATTCAGTAATGCTGGTCATGTACAAATTGATAGTCCCTGACACGAGTGACTTAATTGGACTTAATATTTTAATTGGATGGTTCCTCTCTTAAGAAAAAAATAATTATATTTATGCTCCAACATCACCATCCTTCTTTTAGCTCACCAGTAACATCCTACTAAGACATGCCAAAATGATTTTTAAATAGTGCTGAATCAGCCTTTCCTCCTCAACAGCCATTCTTGCAGCAGAACCAACCTGCAAGATGCCAGCAGCTTGCCTTTCTTTCCTCAGGATTTGAAAGAAGGTCACAGAGGTTAGGGCAGATCCTGCTGCCTCTTTACACAAGGTGGAAGAAACCAGAACCACGTTCAACAGCAAAGTAAGAGCAGAGAAATCCAGTCAGGGAGGAGTTAAGAAATGGGAAAACCTGACTGCAGCTGGTGCTCACTGAAACTTCTGCTTGAAGAGGGGAAAATGATGTGTTAGATTCAGCTTGTACCTTAATCCAGTGAAAACAGTATTTAGCCTGTATGGATGCAGAAAGGAGAGGTTCTTCTGTTCTGGAAATCTTTCATAAAGAAACCTATGCCCTTGAAAACAAAAGTGAACTCGAGTCTGCGTCCTCTGATATCGACCTCTTTCCATTGCAGATGACAGTGAGCCCTCCTTGTTTTGTGTTCTGTTACAGAACTCAATTATGTGTAAGGAAAATAGATCTGTTTTCATAATTAAATGTATTACCTGTAATAAGAAGCTTTCTGTTCTTTGAGTAGAGAAAGTTAATAGATTCTTCTAATGTCCTGTCCCTTGTTGAGGCTACAACAGAAGTAGTGCTGTCTGGTTGGGGCAGAACAAAAGGTTAAGCCTTCCTCAGTGTCTCTGTTCTTGTATGGAGTCAAAAATTGGTCCTGCTTTTGGATGAAAATGTTGCAAATGAAGTTTTGCCAGAGAACAGATCTTAACATAAACCTAATCTCTAGAACGGAGGATCTGCTGCCCTGTTTTGCCTTCTCAGAACCTGTTTTACAATCTTCTTATAACAGGAATTTAATTTTGAAAGGTTTTTCTGTCCACATTGTCATACTCTTTGTTCCTAATTCATTGTACTATTTATTCTTAATTCACTTCATCAGTCTTGCCATGAATCAGGAATTACCATTGCATCAATCTGTGTGGTCCTAACTGTAAAGACAGGACTGTGATTAGGCATTTGTCCCTGTGATATGTGTAATGCTGTATTAAGCATCTCAGAGAAATATATTAATCTGAGCTGGTTGAAGCAATGGTTCCACTACCTCATGTATCAGCGCAACTTTGCTACATTTTTAAATAAAAAAACCAAAGATAGCTGTGTTTTTGTTAGCCATACAATCATGATGCTAATTTGAAACTGATTATAAACTTTTATTGACTGAATAAAAGCTGAAATTTGCTGACCAAGAAAGGGTATGTTTTTACCTGTAGGGCTGACCTGGTCAAGAAAAAAAATAAATGGAAATATGGACCCTGTGAAAACATTTATCATGTCCTCAGATGACACCTCAACTTTTCCTATACCAAAAGTTTCCTAACCTTCATCTATACCAGTATTTAGCAAATTAAATATTTAATCTTTCAATTGTGGAAGAACATGGGGTATAGCAAGTACTCATTCCACTCATACTTGCTTAAAGTTATCTGCTGCAAAGGATTAGCTGCTGTATGCAACAATAACGAAGCTCTTGTTTTCAAATAAAGAGGTTAATTGGCTTTGTACAAAATATGCTTATATAGCACATATTACTAATATTGCTTTTGTGAAGGCTCATTGCTAGGAATCTAAAATTGCCTTTTATTACCATTTTTACAATAATCTGCCCTTGACCAAAAATTATACTTGGAGAGCCCATGGTAGCATGTCATTACAACTGCTTAACTTGTCATTGGCAACCTCAGTGCTGTTGTTACACTCCAATTGTGTTTTGAGTTGCTTCGTCCTTCCTTTTTTTTTTTTGTCATTAGTGTCATGGCAGCACTGATGACTTTCCACTTGCTTAGACTGTGAGCACAACAGATTATGAACAGGGTTCTAATTCTCACTGATATAAAAAGTTTTTGCATCAGTTTAAGAAAGATGTGTATCATTATGTACCCATGTAAAACCTAAATAAAGACACATATATCTGCTTGCCAACACAGAAACATGCATTTGCAACTTCTATTTAATATTTCATGGGTACACATACATGATATGATCCTTTTGGCAAAGAGTTTAACAGTTCTGGCACTGAGATGGTGGTCTCTGCCTAAATGTGTTACCTTTCTACCATAGCTCTCTGCAGGCACATAAAAGCTTGGCTTGACAGAGAGTTGGCTGGAACTATTCTATATTTGTCTGAAAAATCATCCTAGAATTTACCCATGGCAATAAAATTAAATATGTTTACAAAAAAATACATCTCTCTCATGCAAATTTTATCAGTGATCATGGATCTTTTTGATTCTAAGTACTCTGTTCCCACTATTGGGAACTCAAAAGTTTTGAGAAATTCTAGTCTGCAGAAATTTTTCTAACTCCTCTGTTTTTGTTCCTAATTGTCATCTTAATTGTGATGGGTTTTATGTTTCTCTAATTAATGTACTATTATGTCTCATCCAACTACTTTGCTAGATTATGTCTTGGAAGAATTCTTAGTGAGTAGCTTAGTGATACTTTTTAATTTTATTGTTTTTAATTAATTTCAAAGAATGTTAGGTTGCTGATGGTAAATAATGTATATTTTCTCAAGTTTGCCTCCAGTGCCATATGATGAATAGTAATGAAATGTTAATTTTACTTTCTCTATAAATAACCATACTACTGGAAAAATCTCAAAAACAAAAAGTAAAACTTCATGTAGACACTTGAAGAATGAGCAACATCAGAGTTCTTCAAGCATTAGATTTGTCATTGGTGATGATCCCTTTCTTTCATAGTCTATGAAACTTTCAGGGCAACCTCCACACGTCCTATAAAAGTCACAGGCATTGTGAAATTTTATCATCAGCAAACAATGGGCCAGATCCTCAGTGTATTGAGATTTCTCACAGCTCCATCTATGCTAATGAAACTTTTCAGCTCATGGTAGTCACAGGTCTGGCCCTTTGCTTCCAGCATGATGATATTTTACAGTTATTAGATTTTATAGAATTAGCTATTCTAATTTTAGCTTCTTGTGTACCTAGAGCCATCCCTCCAACAAATGAAAGAGGAAGGAAAGAAGAGATTAAAAATATTTAAGTAGTGAGTGCTGCAGAGTAGGAAATAGTCACTATTCCTGCTGGTTCCATCCCAGGTTAGTAGGGAAGTTGGAAACGTCTGTATGACCATCTTACTTTCTGACTTCCTGTGTGGTTATGTTTAAAGGGGCAACTCAGACTGTATAAACTGAGAGGGCATCCAAAACCATTCTCTTCAGCCAGTCACAGTGTGGACATGTTTGAGGATGTTTGTGTGGATATGGCTTAAGCACCCTAATTCCTCCTTCTGGCAAAACTCCAGTGAGGTAGATGTCTCTCCTCTGTTTACCTACAGTCAGGATCTGTGTTGGCTGGTTAAAGCCCAAGATTTCCCTCTCATGTAAGGCCAGAATTATTTTTATAGTGTGAATTTCCTTTTGAAACCATGTTGGAAAAAAGTGAGAACTAGATCAAACTTTTTCCTCTAAGTGTACCCTGTCAACAAAGACCCTGGAGTTCAGTGGTACAAGGACTGAGAGAGAATAGGTCAATAAAAAATATATTAGCTATCAGCTTAACCAGCTTAGCTGATCCTTTAAAAAATTCTTTGCACTTATTAAGAAACACATTGTTTCTAAATAAATTAGAACCAGAACACAAAGGGATATTTACTGCTACATAAAAGGAGAAAATGAACTGAAAGGGCAGTACACTGTACTGAGACTATTTGAATATATGCATTTTTAATGAGAGTTCTAAACCAGCAACTGTTCAATTAAATACAATCTGTCATGGTGGGGAGAGAAGGACGCAATCATGCTAAAGAAAGACATTTCATGACAAATGGTAACTTATCGCTGACTTAAAACGTGTGTGTGTGGTGTTTAAATAACATTAGACAATTAGAGAAATTTAAAAATTATGAGCTTGTAAGTGGATTTTCTTTCTATTATTCTTTCCTTTTTAGGTTGTTTCTGCAGTGCAGAACACCCATTTTCCTTTATTTGCCCTTTCAATTCTTGGAGAATATTTGTCTTTGTGGAAGTTAAGCAATAAAGCTATATTTGCTTACACTTCACCAATAATTCCAGCTGAGAGCAACTCCTATGCCATTCAGATATTTAGGGCTTAACAGTTTTTCACCTCTTCAAAAGTTCCATCTGCACTGCACGTTTGTGCAGCATTACACTGCAGAGTGCAGTACATTTCCTTCACACCTTGTGGTCAGTTAGTACTCACTCCATAAACAGTGCTGTTCACATCAAGAAGTCACAGGTGTTTCATAAAGGCATTGCAATCTGAAAATCACCCAGTAAATTTCAAAGAAGAAAGGATAGCAAGGAGTGTAGAGAGGGGTAAAAATAAAAGACCATGATGTTCTTAAGAGCTAAAGGCATCATGTGTCTCAAGGAGGATTATATTATACGTTCCAGAAGTTAAAAATAATTGGCATTCAATAGAAAATGGAAGCAGGGAAGAGAAACCTTTTTGGGGGCGTATTCTTATGAGTACACAACAGTAAAACCCCATTATATCTACTTACCATTTCTCTGCAATTTGGAATGTGTCTGTCATTAGCAAAATCAGCCAGCTTAATCACATTAGACTAAAGCTTTTGGGGGACATTTAAGTCTTCATATTTCTCAAGTATCATGATTTAATTGGGACATCCTGAACTTTCACAGTAAATCAGAATTCCAGCTGTCCTCAAACCAGCAGGCAAATTCTCACCTTATTCTCCCCCTATGCTGGCACTTTCCAGAGGGTAAACAGAGGTCTGATAAAACATGGACACAGAAATGTCAGATGTCACTCTATTTAAATACAAAGGCATTTTAAGGTTGGTTACTTGGGCAGGACTACTTGTGCATATAAATCATCAGTTCCAGTGGATTAAAAACAAGAAAAATACTGTTTGGATTTATATATATGCAATTCAATTACACTTTCACGTTAAAACCACTCAAAGAGCTCCTGTTTTCCATGCTTTGTGCTTGGAAACAATGCTGATTTAGCATGCCAAGTCCATTTACTTCTTGTCTAATTTCAATGATTATTTGTATGAAACTTACTGAGAATTTTTGATTGACTTTTTTTCATTAGAAAGCGCCTAGTCACAGATATTTGTGCAAAGAAGTATCTGTTTCAAATACAGCTTATTCAGGAAACCTTTCTCAGCTTATGTTGGGGAAGAACATTTGGTCAAGAGTAGAAATAGAGCTTAGCGTAACCAAAACCACACCAGAATGTGAAACCTTACCAGTCCAAGCATTCCATTCTAAGGTTTCTTATATTTTAAAAGAGGACTTTCACAGCACTGGCAGTTGTGAGGTATTCCTGTAATTTTTCTATGGATTATCACTGGAGCACAGTCTAAAATTACACACTCACACATACACAAAAATTTGTTTTTAGGAAGAGAAATCCATTTAACATGCAGCTTCTGAAGATTTTTAGCCATGGGATTGACTTGTGTGTTCAGTGGAAGCGTCTGCAGGTGAGTCCTGTAACCTTTTAACCACGTGCCTCTTGGCAAAAAGCACTTGCAAACATAGAGCATGGAAATTCAACTTCAGTACAACACAAGCGGTAGAAGATGTGAAATACAAAGTGGAGTAGCAAAAAATAGTAATAAATGAAGATAGATATTTAGTGTGGAAACCTAGACAAGGGAGTTCATCCACTCTTAATACAAAGAAGATTCTTGCTCCGCGGATGTTTCTTGTGACCGATCATATTTCTCTTAAGTTACACTCCACGTGGTTTTTCAACTGCACCAAGGATCACAGCAGCTTTACTTCTTGCTCTGTGTAAGTAGGAAGAGCTAGAGAAGCTCTAAGAGATGTAAATCATGTTCCAGACTTTTGGGAAATGCCCACCCAGCTCGGTTTCACTGCAGTATTTGTGCAGCCGCTCAGAGCCTGGCATTGTTTCCAGGCTGCAGAGCTGTCACCCTGGAGCAGTTGCTTCTTTCCCTCCATCTGCAGCACTATGAACATGCACACGTCCAGGAGAGCTAGAGTTGCTGCCTACAGGGAATTGTGCGTCCTTGCAGCCACCTGCAGAGAGGGATAAGGTGCCAGCATGATCACTACCCCCGGAGGAGGGAGCCTGCCCTGCCCTGCCACAACTTCCAGACACGCAGTCCAGTGAACTCCAAGGATGGGACAGGAGAAACAGGGCAGGGAGGAAAGGGGACACATTTTTGTAGTCAAACCCATTAGTGAAGTAGTTGTATTTATACTGCAAAATCCTTGAAAGCAGCTTTTTGAGAGCTCCAGCTGAGAATTTACTCCATATCTAGGGGTGATTCTGCTGCTGAGAATGCTGATCCCATAGGGAAAGCAGGGTTTGGGACTCTAAATTCCCACCCTGTACATGTTGGTCTTGTTTGTAAGGTGTTAGAACTCAGTTTAAAATATACAGTTTCTGCCTCTCAGGACGTAATTCTTCAGTGGATAAATTAATAAAGCAGCCCTGTTTTAGGTGGATATTTAGGAGACCTTCTCTAGGCAATGAAGATTCACCTCTTGATCTGTCTGTGCTCCTTCTGTAGAATTGCATTCTCCTGTTTTTTAAGTCTACTCTTCTTCTGCCACTTTTACTCTATGATTAAATGCTTGTACTTGGCTGTTTAACTTTCCTCATAAAACACTTTAAGTTTTTTTGGTTTGGGATGTAAGGTTATATTACTGTGATTTTTTTAATCTTCAGTGATCAACTAGGCAAGTGTAATATTGTAGATTATATTGCATTTTTTTTGCTTATCATTCTTTTTGTATTAAATAGTCAATGTAATGATGCATTTTACTAATTAGCTCAAAGGTACCACAGGTATTAACTATATTACATCCATTATTGATGTCTCATTGCATGATCTAAAAGTAGAAATCTGTGTCTTTCCTGATGTCCTTCACAGCTTTGTGTATTGGTCTGAAGTTTGAGCCCAAATCAGCCATCTTTTTGGTTAACTTAAATAATAATATTTATTTATCTTGTCTGTAAGGATCTAGATAACTTGGTTATTTCTGCCTTTACCCTTTTAGCTTTCTGACTTTATTTTTCAGAGTTTTTAAGATAAGTAATACAAGAAAGCCTAGTAGCAAAATTGGTAATTGATATATTTGATCATGTTCTCCTGAGCTTTAGGAAAGCATTGACTATAAGGTTGCATTTTCACTGGGAAGTAAAGAAACCCAAACCCCAGGACCACCACAATATAAAAAGCTTAGTTTTTCATCAGAATGATGTTTTCTTAGATTTCAGTATGGTATTTCTGAACTGCTCAAGATTATGTGGCACATCCCTGACCATATAGGTATAGGCTCCACTTGGAGAGGTAAGACTGAGCCACTTGGCTCTCAACTGTACAAGCTATGGTCTGTATGCACACTGAAAGTCAAGAAAATAGACGCTAAGGTTGTCTACTTTATGTATAAACAGCGATCTTACAGTTGAATGTAGATCTTTTGATTCAATGTGGATAATTATAGGAAGCACCATCATCACCCATTGAATGTTACCAGGAGAGCAGAACTAGGTCTTAATGATCCCACAGATCAGTCAATCTCCTTTCAATACAGTGGGTATTAATAGGTATTTGTCTGTCTCTGAAAAATATGCCTTTGGTAAATTTCCTGGGTAGATTTCTGTGGAAGTCTTAAAGAAAAAATGGGTGATTGTGGCAGTTCTTCACTCTCTGAACATGATGGTACCAGGCTCCATGTGTGCAGTGAGTCCTGCCTTTCCTTAGAGAGGGAAGCTCACTTTCAGTAGCTTAAAAAGCTTCATTTGATCTTAGTAAATGAAATGTCTTGCAGGATGCAGTAGCATAAGTCCTCTTAAGGGCAGGGCAGGGTAGGGAGTTTCTTGCTGAAACCCATGTTGATAGAGGGGTTATTCTTTGTTGGACTTGAATTGTACCTCCAAACCATAGCTGGAATGGATTCATCCTGACCTTTCTTAAAAGCTCAATTGATTTTCTTTATATCAGGAATATGTGTATAGCAAGGAATGGTTATTGCTACAATCTAGTTCCAAAATTGTGGTTTGGGATCAATTAGTAGGTCATGAAGAGTTTCTGGAAGGATATGGCTCAGCACAGAGCCATAGTAAAGCATAATGTCTGTATTCCAAAGGTGTGAGTGCCCTCCTGCTCCCTGGCAATAAAATATCCACTTCACATGGCCTATGTCAAATTGCTGTTTATTACAGTGGCACTTTCCTCTACTAAACCTGAGACAATCAATCTTCGGGGTTTTAAAAGCCTTCATTATTTAATTAACATTTGTGCCAATCTACCTGGAAAAAATGTGGAATTTTCCTTGCCATTTAATCTTATGCAATGTTCACAGTGTGAAAACCAAAGAGCAACTATTCTGCAAGTTCTTAGAACACAGGACTTGTCCCTGACCAATACAGTAAGATCAGGCTTTGAAAATGGATGGGAAGAGATATTACATTCTAAATTTTCTCTTTCCTTTAAATGAAAAAAACAAAACAAAGCAACAAAACCAAACCAAAAGTGTGTGTGGTTGTTTTTTCCCCTCCAAACCCAAATCATTTGCACAACTGTGCTGAAAGATATAATTCAGGCAAGTCACATTATTCACAAGCTAGAAATGACACTTTTCCTGAGCACTGTAGGAAGAGCAGGCTTTCATCTGCATTCATTTCTATAATCCACACAAGAAACAGCCATCACCCAGCTCTGAAAAGTGCTTTAGCAAGGCATACAAGACAGACTAAAAAAGAAGCAATTGCTGCTGCTTTCCCAGGGAATATGCCACCCTTTACAGGACACAATCATGTGATATGATAATGATGCAGCTTATCTGAGACAGTCAGTTAATGTATTCTATTCATCTCTTTGAGGTGTCAGTCTTTAAATCTAATGGTGACAGTCAAGTTTAGGCATGTTCTACAGCAAGATTTTATTCAGAGTTGGCCTACCTGAACAATACAAGAGAGAAAAGTCCACTATGGACTTGGCTTCTCAACACCTCTGTCCCTTCCCCAGCTTGTTCCAACCCTTTTGCAGCAAAGCCCTCAGCAAGAGGGAATGCCCTTTGGCCAGACAGTAAGACAGCAATGAGGAAACATAGTCCTTGCAAAAGGATTTTAAGAATTTGGAATTTGCTGCCAAATCTTGTATGAATCAATCTGCTTTAATACGCCCTGCAGTGAGAAGCAGAATGGTGATCCAAACGTGACCATGCACGTGGGTGCAGATTGCTAGCAGTGCCATTAGTGCTACTAGTGAGGATACTCTTCTGGTTTGTTTTTCTCTCCTTGATAACCTTTAAGCCATACCTGCTGGCACTGTAATTTTGTGTAACATCATCAATGTCAAATTATCAAAACTGAGTGGCACTGAGAATCATGTTTTATTTCAGTAGCTTCTAGAGACAAAGAAAGGGATTATCTTGATTTTCTGAGCAAAATTTTGTTAGAAACTTGCAACAGAAAATCCTTTTAGTAACTGTTGTTTGTCTCTAGGATACAATGATTGCACACTTCGCAATGCTTCTTAGTCTCACGATGTTTCTGTGTTAAATTAACCTGGAATAGCTGAAGCTTTAATTGCTTCTGATAAGTTACCATTGCTATCATTCAAGCTTATTTTGCCTGCCTTGTTTGTGTAGTTTGTTACCCCAAGATAAAATGCAGTGATTTGAAGGACCATGCTGATCATTCTGTTTCACATTTGGAAAGCCATGCTGCTTAATATCCCTGATCTTAAAAAAAAAAAAAAAAAAAAAATCTGAAAACAAGCCACCAAACCAACAAGCCAAGAAACCCATCCCATGTATACCAGATTTGGGTCTTTCTTACTTTCAGCATTTTTTAAAGAGAAGTATAGTGATTGGGTAAACTGGGTGCAAAATGAACATACTGTATTTTTGCTTTGGTCTCACCTTAATTGCCTCTGCCAGTGTGCAACATGACACAGGTTTGAGTCATTCAGAATTGTCACTTCTATAATTAAAAAGAGCTGCTACCAAAAGAGTAGGTTCACTGCTGGGATTGAATTCCAGAGTGTGTTTAATTATCATCCCTTCTTTCTAGTTATTATAACATATTATTAATTCAGTTTCTCAAAATATCCTTTTCATTTACAGCCATTGATGGGATAAAATGTGACACAATTTGTTTTCTTTTCTGCTAAGTAGATGATGTACTCTAACAAGAGCAGGTCGACATGACCTTAGCTGTAGTTATACCACATGATAACTACAATAGAGCCTTATCAGAATCTCTCCTACTCTTTTATGTGCTTGAAAATTCCAAAAAAGAAACTAACATGTTTGAGTAGACCCTCTCCCCTGATAAGAAAATAATACAAATATAGTTATGAATTGCTAGATAATATCTGTCTGGGATTCTTCCTAGGTGAAGTTGAAAGTAGAAAAACCCAAACAAACTTAGTAAAAGGAATATGAAAAATAAATAAAGAAGATGCTTGAGTAATCATACGACTTTCAAACTGCACAGACAACACTCCTTGTTTATATTTTTGCCATTCAACATTTTTAATTTTTTTGTGCTTTTTTTTTGTTTGTTTGTTTTTCCTTCTTTCTCTTCTTCTTTATTCTTTTTATGGTAATGTGCTTTACACAGCCTTTTGAACTGTGACCAGTTTGCTGGTTTTTTTGAACTTTACAGTATAGAACACTCACAGGCTGTCTTAGCATATAACTTAACTAAACTCTCATCTAGAGTAAATCAGTAGGACTAGTGTTACCACGGATCCAAATTTTTTTACCATACAAAGGGTCTGAAAAGAGAGGTGGATAAGACATAATTTGGCAATGGTTTCCTGGCTCCAGACACACAGATAAAATTTCTGTCTTTACATCCAGACTACTTTTTATTCCCTTTGATGCAATGGAAATCTGCACCTTATGGAGATGTCAGCTCCCAGGAATAACACCAGCTCTGAGTGCAGCATTTGAGGAATTAATCATTGTTAGTTAAGCACTGACAATCTTTTCTGTGCCATTGAAAAAGTGTAGTGAAATAGTCTGCATTCCAAAGATTTTGCACTCAGATGAGTGGATAATTCAAATGTCCTTGAACACCTGGGGACTGATCTCAGCTAGGGAGCTACTCCTGGTCCCACTCCACTGACTGACGTTGATATTAGCCATCCCATTCCTTCTTTCCTTTCCTTTCCTTTCCCTTTCCCTTTCCCTTTCCCTTTCCCTTTCCCTTTCCCTTTCCCTTTCCCTTTCCCTTTCCCTTTCCCTTTCCCTT
>VZUI01033933.1:0-14539 GCA_013401135.1 Cettia cetti
GGAAGGGAAGGGAAGGGAAGGGAAGGGAAGGGAAGGGAAGGGAAGGGAAGGGAAGGGAAGGGAAGGGAAGGGGAGTTTGGCACCCTTGCTATTTTTGGCAGGGATCTGATATTTGCTGGGAAAATGGACAAACTCAATTGCAGAGAAGCATCTTGAAGTAAAAACTTTGTAACTGCAATGAGATGAGACAGTGATGTGCAAGCTCCGACAGAAAAAGGTGTATCAACACTACAGGGACCTGAAAAGACTTCACACTCATCATCTGTGGAAAACAGGGATTGCTGATGTAACTGGGAAGGGAGTAAGAGGAATAGGGTTCGGGGTTCACTGCAAAGCATGGCAACATGGAACTATAAAGCTCTACAGACTGGATGACAGGGCACCTTTGGATCATTAGCATGTTGGAAAAAAGTGTTCAGGAAGACCCTCTGGTGTGACCCTTTGTACAAGGAGGAATGGAGGAGAGGTCACAAGGGGTGCAGGGCACATAGACACCCCCTACCTGCATCCCTGCCTGGGAGGGGACATATACAGGATCCTAGCACGTGCCACCCTTACCTGCACCAATGATCAGCACGTTGGTGCTGCTCAGGTTGTAGTTGCTCAAGGAGATGCATTTTGCCATCATCTTTGTCCTCCTCTGTGTCTGAAGAGCCTGTATCACCACCAAAAAGAAGAAGAAAAGCAATTATCTTTACTCAGCATTACCCTGGGGAACAAGGCAGGGATGGGGACAACTGCAGCAGTGTCATAAACCAGCTTGGATAGGAAGGAACAACCACACCCTTGTACTGAACAAGGACTCCAAACCCCTGCTCATCCAATGCTCATCCAATGTCCAGTGCACTACCCCTTACAAGGTACAAAAGAAAAATAAATCCATCATCTTCTGCAAAGCCATGCAGCTACTCAGAGCTAGGGTGGTGGTGGAGCAATAGAAAACGCAGGTGTGTCCTCGACCAATTCTGCACCAAAGGTGAGACAAGAATGAAGAAACTCTGTCAGGAATTTTATCCTGAACCTGAGCAGAGCTTGTACACCTGATACGTCTAATCTACCAGAGCACAGGCATGGACCTGTGCCAGTGTAGCCCTGCTGCACAGACTCCCTGTTCCCAGGAAATAGAGGCCAAAATCTCTTCCTGGTAGAGCAAATAGACTCAGTTTTCCCTCATCACATCCCCAGATCAGCTGGAGTTGAAGTGCTGCCATTCAGGTGACATCTCTGGATCTAACCCAAATGCTATAAGGGCTCACTGGAGCTCTGAGCCACTGGATTTGCACGTGTGTACATACAACCATGCATCAAAAGAAGGCTTTTCATCAAAAGAAAAATGGCAGTGGTCATTCTGCATCCCATCAGGGCAAGAGAGCCCCTTCTACCCCTGCATCAGGTTACTCTCCAGCAGGAGCTGAGGTGTGTGCTCATGAGGGAGCACAGTTGGCCACTGTCACCACCATGCCATATTCAGACAAGGTCAAAAGGCTGGTGGAAGAGGCCTCTTTCCATGGACCAGCTAAATTAAAAGTTGCTCTGAGTTTAAGGAAACATAGGATGAGTGCATGGACCGCCCAGGCCAGGTGTCCAGCAGCTGCAGGGAGGCTGGGTGGGAGGGGAACCCAACACCTCTGCCCTGCTCCACTTGTACCTCCATATAAACTGGATACTCACACATCCCTCTGCCCAGGCCAGAGGATCAAGGATAAGCATTTCCCCCCGCCCCCATGCAGCAAAAAATGAAAGCATTAGCCTTGATATTTGGATGTCAGTGGCCCCTCACCTGCTTGCTTGCTCGGATGTATACTTTCTCCTTCTCAATCTTCACCTGAGGGTGACAGAACAGTGCTGGTTTGCAGAGTAGCAAGGGCTCCCTCTGGGCAACAACTAAGGAACAAGGCGCGGTGGCACTGGGTCACCTGTAGGAGCAGCTCAGGCCATAGCAGGGCTTATCCCAACTTGAGGTTGTGGGATCTCCTGCCTCGTATCAAGCACACATCAGTGTACAACCTGATTTCTACCCCAAACTTACATACGGTTTCTCATTCCCACCCCACTCCTACTCCAGAGACCTCCCAGACTGGGCACCCCCAGGTTCCCAGGAGGTGTCTGATGCCTGTGGGTGCGTGCAAGGGAGCTGCAGGGAGGAAGGAGCTGGATAAAGAGCTGCTCTCCACTGGTGACACCAGCACGTCCTTGGACAATATTTGCTCCATGCCATATAGAACGTTCTATCACAATAAAAAGAGTCATTTTGTGACACCAAATTGAGGCATGTGGTTGATGCTTCAGAGGGAAGGGATCTGTGCAGAGGAATGTGGCCAGGCTGGAGAACTGACTAAATGGGAATCTCATAAGGTTCAATAAGGGCAAATGACAGCTGCTGCATCTGGACATGAGCAATTTGCCTTATCGTTCCAGGCTGAGGGATGAAGGAATCAAGAGAAGCCCTAAGAAGAACTGGAATTGTTCAGCCAGGAGAAGAGAAGGCTCCAGGGAGACCTCAGAGCCAGTTCTAGTGCCTTAAGGGGCTCCAAGAGAGCAGGAGAAGGACTTTGGACAAGGGCCTGCAGTGACAGGACACAGGGAATGGCTTCCCAGTGCCAGAGGGCAGGGATGGATGGGATATTGGGAAGGAATTGTTCTCTATGAGGTTGGGGAGGCCCTGGCACAGGTTGCCCAGAGAAGCTGTAACTACTCCATCCCTGGAAGTGTCAAAGGCCAGGGTGGACAGGGCTTGGAGCAACCTGGGACAGTAGCAGAGAGAATGATGTGGGCTTTAAGGTCCCTTCCAACCCACACCATCCCATGATTCTCTGCTTTCCTCTGCTGCAAGGACAAAAATCTCACCTGGAACCTGGGTAAACTATCCAAGCCGGGAAAATCCTCAATGTCACCTGTGCCGATATTGAAGCAAGCTCCATGCCAGGGACAGCGGACTCTTCCTTTGGACAAAACCCCTGCAGGGAACATGGCAGAGCAGGGTTGGTGCTGCCCTGCAGCTGACTCCCATCCTGTGAGATGGCACCTCTCCTACAGGACACATGGCAGCTGATGTGGACCTGGATGGGCAACAGTGGAGTTTTCTCAACACACACACTGGGCATCTTTGGGACCAGCTGGGATCCTATATGAGCAATTCCTTCTAAAATGCCCTGGATGGCAAGGTCCTCCACTACCTCTGGGCAGAGTTCCAAAGCTATCTGCTCTGGGATATAACCTTGCTCTCCAGACAGGATGGGCTGCCATCCCCAGAGTCTCATGGTCATCCTTACAAGCCCTACTATTACCCAGAACAAGGAGTGCCTCAAGCATCATTGATTTAGAGCATGTGTGTTCCAGGGAAGATCCTGGCACAGCAAGGCACCTGCACACACTTGAGAGACACAGGCATGTCTAAAGCCATGCGTTCATTTCTCTAGGTGTTGGCTCAGTGGCTGCTACCTTGGACTTCAGCTTTCCCTGCTACAGTGCTGGAGCAGAGCATAGGCTGCCATGTGGCCATAGACTGGTCCTGAGCTTGTGTCTCTGCTTGCTGAGGCACAGCAGTGCCCCATCTCATCACCACCTACAGCTGCAGCAAAGTCCCCAGAGAGATCCCTGTGTGACAGCCAGTCTGAAGAATGCACCACAGGTCTCTGAAAGGGCAGTAAGCTCTCACCTCCAGGGCAGCTTGGGGCTCCTCTGCCCTGCTCAGCAAGCTGCTCACCCCAGGGGAGAGGCTGAGAGCATGGCTGCTCCACCCAGCATGGCTGCTGGGTCAGCAATGCCCAGAAGACATTCAGAAGGATGCCTTCTCAGAATCCCTCCAGCAAAGTGCCCTCCCAACCCCAGTTTTGGTGATGCACATCAGTGCACTCAGCCAGGCCAGCACGGTCTGCTGCCATTGCTTAGGCTCAGGACCTGAAGCCTGTGCTGAGAAAGCTCCTGGATACATATTTTTAGGTGCCAAGATGGGAAACCACTCCACCTCATCCCATTTCTGTCAATAACATGAGCGACGTTCTTTTTGCTACTGAAAGGATCCCATCAGCTCAAAGAGAGTCTTCTTTCCCCTCAAAGAGAAGAAGCCCCAGCCCTGTGATCAGCAGTGGCAGCTGCAAATCAGAGCTGGCAAAGTGCTCTAGGGAGTTTTGTGCAACTCCTGCTTGCTGCCCATGCCTTCCCCAGCCAGAAGATGCCCAAGTGTTGCTGAGTGAGCAGTGCAGCACTGCTGCATGCTTGGCAGCACAGTCAGGGAGCTGTCGTTTGCTCTGCGATGTCCTTGGTTGTTCTCCAGGACGTGATGTAGACTGACCTTTGACCAGTGGAGCCCCATAGTGGGGACACTTGTGTCCCATGGCGTGGAACTCGCCACTCTCCTTGATGAGCAGAGCCTTCCCGCAGCCCAGGTCCACTTCCCGCATCCTGGGGAGGAGGAATATGGAAAGATGGCAGAGCATCCACCTTATAACAGATGCCACCACTCCACCCTACAATTCGGCCCTAGTCCCACCAGGCTTCCCTCCTCCGTCAACTTGCTCACTGCTGGCTTCAGATGTGGGTCATTATTTGTCACCAAGCCAGCTTTGGAGGTGGCTTTGCTGTCCCAGCACATCCAAGCTGGGCCATTAAGTGGCAGCATCTAATTTATCCATCATTGTGCCAAGAGGGGGCTCAAAGCACCTTCCTAGCTGCTGGGGGAGCTGGTAGTGGGAGCAAGTGACCTTGGGAGTCCCTTGTGATGCTCTTGGGGGACAGTCTAATACAGGATAGCAGACTTAGTCAAAGTGGTGCAGGATGGAGAGAACACAAGTAATGGAAAGCCTCCACAGGAAATTACCCCCGCCCCCCCCAACCCTTTTGAATTAACAGAAACACAAAAGGAAAAAAATACTAAGCTCTGGGTGAACTTTGGACCTTCTTTCCAGCGAATTACGACCCATCAATGGTTTGACAAAGATGGGCCCCATATCTACTTACCAGTATGACCTAGAAAACAACATTTAAATTTTCTAATTACTACAGGAGCCCAAATATCTCAAATCACCCCCACAGATGTTGAAAAAATAAATTTAAGTTGTAAAAGAAAAAGAGTCCATCTAACAGGATTCAAAGGACAGAGTATTATATATTCCACTGTTGAAGTCTGTGTATGATTACCTGGGGAAAAATGAATGACCTCACACACATTTGCAATCACAGATCATGAAGAAAACATTTTAGGATATGATATCCTTAAGTTTGGCAATTGCACAACAGGAATGTTTGGTCATCCAGACCCACAAAAACTCCATATAATAAAATATCTGAAAAAAAATAGAAAACGAATCTATTAAAAATTTAGAACAAAGGGGTATTATATTTAGAACACATACCCCATATAATAGACCATTATATGCATTAATGAGCAAAAGCCAGACTTAGGGGTGGCTTGACAGTCACAAAAGGCTTTACAAACACTAATAGAGGAGTTAAAAATATATTCATCACCTGGGGGAGTTCATTCCAATGATCCTAAAAGAGCTGAATGGGGCTTTCCTGAACATGGGACTTACTGTAACGTATTCCAGAAAGGCCCACACAGACCTAAACAACTATTAGGGTTCACTTCTGCAGCATTAAAAGATCCTGAGAAGACATACTCTGACTGGGAAAAGGGATTACTATCTCTGACCTGAGCTCTTAAAAAAGTAGAAAAAATTCAATAGCACCAATCTGTGCAAATCCAAAGACCTTTTAATCTGTTACCCAGCATTAAGAAGGGCTGTGCTCCACAAGGTAGGAATGCACAAAGACCAACTGTGCACAAATGGTGTGCACATGTCTCAGGAGTCATAGGTCTAATGGATATTAGTGAAGGGCCAACAAAACCTGCAGAATTACAGATAGCCACAATCCCAGATATGCTGGCTTTGCAACAGCTACATAACCTTAGTGCTACAGTTGGTGTTCCTGCAGTTGCGTTGTACTCTGAAGTTAAAGACATCTGTGGTTCACTGATGCCTCAGCCAAACACTTTGATGCTAAATGGAAGTACAGAGCAGTTACCAAGGGAACATCATGAACCTGTGCTAGATAGAGTCAAGCTGGATATCAGGGAAAGGTTCTTCTCCCAAAAGGTGCCGGCACTGCCCAGGTTCCCCAGGGAATGGGCACAGCCTTGAGGCTGACAGAGCTCCAGGAGCCTTTGGACAGCACTGCCAGGGATGCCCAGGTTGGGACTGTTGGAGGGTCTATGCAGTGCTGCAGATTGGACTGGATGGTCCTTGTGAGTCCCTTCCAAGTCAGGATATTCTGTAATTCCATGAATGGGGCTCTGTGCAATCTTATCTAGTGGAAGGTGCCCCTGCCCATGGCAGAGGGTTGGACCAGATGGCCTTTAATAGTCCTTCCCACCCAAACCATTCTGATTCAATGATTCCATGGTGTGGTACCCTGGATCAAAGTGTGATCAGCACAGCAGGAATTGTTTACAACACTGAGCAATTTTTAGGCTCACTGGGGCACACATCTCTCTTTGACCAGCACTATCTACTGGAGCATGTCTTTCAACCATCCATCATTCCCTGGAAGCTGCTCATTTATCCTCTCTGCAGGCTGGAGACTGGGGTGCAGAAGGCTCCTGCACTGAGGCCCCCACTCCTCCATCTGCCCAGACCTTGGCCAAAGACACTTCCACAGCTTTGCAGTGCAGTGCTCAAGCATTGCTGAGTGACACTGATGTTGCTCTGCACTGAGCAGATGTTTACTCTCTGCCCTCTCACTGTGCCTCCACCAGGTCCACCAGACCTTCCTCTCAGCATATCCTGGATGCTCCCTTTCCAACCAATAGTCCTGATACACTCTGTGCAATCCATGGTCTGCCTGAGGCACTGAACATCTTTCCAATGCAACCATCAGCAGCTGCTTCCCCAGAGCAGTCTTCCAGCTAACCATGGAGGAAAGTGAGAGTTGAGGAGAGAGCCCGCCTTTTGTATGGAGCTGTACAAGGAACACAGAGCTACTGTTCCCTGGAGACTCCCCCTCTTCCAGCCAGAAAGCTTATCCCTACACAGCTTGATGTTTATCTGGAAATCCTGGTTGCTCCCACTGCATGGAGGAGACCATCTCTACAGCTATCCTAGCATGTCGGCTTTGGGGTGCCAAACATATCATTGTGGCCATAGCAAGACCCAAGGAACAGGGGCCATGTGTGATTCCAGAATTCTATTCATGCATGCCAGGTTCCAGGGTCTCAGAAGAATGGGAAAGAATTTGCATGCTCATTCCTTCTCAGATAACATCCCAACTCAATCCCATTACTTGCCCCCAGGCTACACAGACACTTGACCCACTCTGCATTGAAGACATGGAGATGAGAACAGGGCTCAGCCCACCAACACTTCTGTTACACCCTCAAACTGACCTCAAACCAGACTTTTCAGCAAGTGCTTCACCAGCATCAAATGTCCAATGACAAATGCTCAATTTCCCAATTTCCTTGCCACCTTGGGTGAAAACCAGCAGAGTTCACCGTACATGCCCTTTGCCACCTTGCTCCTCAGAGATGCTCCCTCCCCAGTAGGACACAGCACTTAGAGTTCTTCCCTCTGCACAAGGGGAATGGAGCAGTACAAGTCCTGCTGCATTCCTCAGCTGATAAAACCTGTTCAATGGCAACCATAACTCCCTGGGAAGATATGATAAGTTAAAGAATTTACAGCTTACCCAAGGAACTGTGTGAGCTGAGAGTCAAAAACAAGACTTGGTGTCTTCAAGCCAGCACACAGCCACCTGCAAGGCTCCCATCCTGCACTCACTCCAGAGTAATCCAGAGAATGATTTTACACTGCCCTGCACCCTGCTGAGGTATTTACCCAGTTGGGAATTTGTCTTGTTGTCCCACCCCACTCCCCACCTGGGAAGCACAGCTAAATCTCAGCCCTGGCCTGCAAAGGACCTTTGCTCAAGAGCTGTAAGAGTATTGGGGGGCTGTTTTCTGTCCCTCCAGTTAGCCTGCTGGGAGGCTGGCTAGGTACAGTAGCACCACTTTATCCTCCAATATCTTTTTGCACCTCAGTTCTGTGCTGGTAGCAGAAAGACATAAAGGTTGGGCAGAAAGAAAACTCTGTGCTTGCAGACCTCACTAATGCAAGGCAGTGGTGCCTGAAGCCTCAAGCCAACACCCTGCGCTGCCATGCCCATGCACACCCCTACCCAGCACAGTCCTTGGGAGAATCATCCCAGAAAATCCCTCTGGGTACTGCACGAGGGGACTCCTTTGGCTTGGCCTATTGTTTTGTTGGACCCTCTCACAGCACTCCTATCTTGACCTGGATTCAGCCTGCTAGAAAACAGATATTCTCAACCTAAAACGACTGGTGTTGGCACATCTGCTGTCACTTGTCATAGCAAGTTGCAGCAGGTGATATACATGGGACTGGCTCCCAGACCAATGCCAGTTCCTAGCCCTGGCTTTAGCTGATGAGCTCCCTGGTATGGCCACCTGCAGCCAAGTATGTTCTCACAGGCTGCAGCCAGCTCTTCCTTAACTTCCCTGCAGCCAGAAGAGCTCTTCAAATCTGTTTGTCTATCATACTCCCTGTTCCCCAGTCTATCTAGCTATTCACAGAATCACAGGGTGGTTTATGTGGGAAAGGACCTTAAAGACCCTCTCATTCTACCCCCTGCCAAAGGCAGGGACACCTTCCACAGATTAGGTGAGGCTACATCTTGACCCTGGAACAGAATCCTCCCTGTGCAACCAGTATTTCCCAAGACAGTCTCCCCCTTTTTCTTCACTCCACCATCAAGGCAATTCTGGTTGCTGCCTGTGCTCTGCCCTACTCCTCTCCAGCCCTGCTGTCACTGCTCACCTGCACAGGTGGTAATAGGCCACCCACATCTCCACATGTCAAATCTCCTTGAGGGATACATTGTATTTTTTTGCCCCTCTGCATCATCCACCAAAGGCACTCACAATCCTTGAGCAAAAACAATCACACAGATGGGTTCGTCTTTGCTTGAGGTAGTATGGATCCAAACTTACTTCCTTAACACATTCTACACATGCACCATGGGAACTTCATCCCCTTCTGTACACAGAGGTTTTGATTGGGCAGGGCCAGCTCGATTGGTGGACACTCTGGCATTAACTGAAAATGTAGCCTTCACTAAATTAGATCCCAGTGTTTGAAGGTCCCATCACTCACTGATTCCAGTGTAATTTTTAACAGTGCATTGCACCATCGCACTTTCCCAGGGGCTGGTGCATGATGGAATATGGTACACCCAATAAATACCTTGTTCAGTGTTTATAAGCCCAGTTCCTCCAAACCTTTAACAGAGCCCAGGTGTTTATAAGGGTATTTTTGAAATTAGTCCCACTGTCTGACTCAATTCTTTCAGTGCTGCCATGTTGCCACAGGATTTGTTTTTCAAGGGTCAAAATGGTGTTCCAGGCAGTGGTGTAAAGCATGGGGTATATTTCCAGCCATCCAGTCATGCCTTCTACCATTATCAGCACATAATGCTTGCCTTGGCAGCGGGTTTGCAGCAGTGTGACGCAATCAATCTGCCAGGCCTCCCCATACTTACATAGACCACCACCCCCCAGACCACAGGAGCTTTACCCACTTGGCCTTCTTGATCACAGCACACTTTTCACAATTGCGGATTACCCAGGATATAGTGTCCATGTTGAAATCCACCCCTTGATCATGAGGCCATGTTGCCTTGATGGCCTGAGGTATTATGGGCCCACTGAGGCAGAAATAACCCACCTTTATGATGCCAGCCCAGAACTACCTGAAACACTTTAATCTTGGCAGCTCAATCCACCTGCCCATTGTTGCAACTGTCTTCAGTGCCTGGCTCTTATGGACCAGTGCATCTACATGACAGATTTTTACCGCCAACTTCTCTGCCCAGGCAGCAATGTCCTGCCACAATTCAGCAACCCAGATGGGTTTTTCTTTGTACTGCTAGTTGGTCTTTTTCCATCATTCCAGCCACTCCCACAAAGCATTTGCTACCATCCATGAGTCACTGTTGAGACTGATTGCTGGCCATTTTTCTCACTCAGCAATATCTAAAGCCAGCTGGAAAGCTTTCAAATCTGCAACCTGATTTGATCCACATTGTCCCTCAATACCTTCTGCCACTTGCCATGTAGGTTCCCATACAGCAACTTTCCATGGTTAATGCATCCCTGCAGTAAGGCAGGAGCTGTCAGTGAAGAGAGCACATGGCTTTTCATTTTCAGGCAGCTGATTATATGAGCACAGGGCCTCCTCAGCACATGTCAACTTCTCCTCCTCCTCTTCTGATGGCAGTCTGAAATTTTCACCTTAGGGCCAGTTTGTGATGACTTCCAAGATCTCAGGGTGATTGGGGTTTCCTATTTGAGCTCGCTGTGTGATCAAACCAATCTACTTACTCCAGGTAACATCAGTGGCATGACGTATGGCAGAGACTTTCTCTTTGAACACCCAGCCCAGCACTGACAGTTGGGGTGCCAGAAGGAGCTGTGCTTCAGTGCTAATCACTTCTGAAGCAGATCAAACCTCTTACCAAACTGCCAGTATCTCTTTTTCATTTGGGATGTAACAGGCCTCAGATCCTGTGTATGCCTAACTCCAGAACCCTGGGGACTGTCCTCGAGTCTCTCCAGGTACCTTCTGCCAGAGGCTCCAGAAGGACCATTCTTCCTGGCTGTGATGTAGAGCATATTTTTCTTACCTTGTCCTGTCCTGACTGGCCCAAGGACTACTGCATCAAGAACCTCCTGTTTAATTTATTTCAAAGCTTCTTGTTCTTTAAGACCCCCCATTTAAATAATTTTTGTCCTGCATCACATGATAGAGAGGGCTGACAATCTGACTGTACTCTGGAATATGTATCCTCCAAAAACCCACAGCTCCTAGGAAAGCCTGTATCTCCTTCTTGTTGGCTGGTAGCAACAAAGCTGGTGTGGTTTTGGCCACATTCATTGGAATCCGACATCTTTGAGAGAACATCTTTCCCTCACACTTGACAGGACCCACCTCCAGAGGTGAGAATTTCTGTCCTCTTCCCAGTTCCCTGGTGTCTTGGTTTGAAAGACAGGTGTCTACTAAGGAAGGCAGGGGCCTCCAATGAAATGGAATATATGACCCCCTTCCCTCTGAATTATTAAGGGCCTTTCAGCAAAGATATGGGAAAAGGAATAGCAGTTCGTTACTAGTATGTATAACAAGGCAAACAAACAACAACTCTGGCATTAACAACAGACAGAGCCAGAGACCCAGTCCCAGCCTTCTCCCTGCTGCAGGCACCTTCCCCTTTGGTGCAGTTCCGGGCACAGCCAGCAGGGGCGCTGCTGGCTCCTGGCCGGGCAGTGCGGGTGCGATGGTTCCCCCACGGCTGCAGGGGGCGCTGTGCCGTGGGCTTGGGGAGAGTGCAGTAATGGCGGCTCGGCCCAGATGGGCAGGGATGGAGAAAGGGGCAGCTTCTCCCAGTGCCCCAGCAGGACTCTGGGAAGCAGCAAGCTGAACGGCAGGAATGAGCAAAAGCATCCCCAGGGGATAGACGAGATGTATCCAACTCCACAGCTGTAGCTGGAACTGTGGGGCATCCTGGCAGGGCAGGGGGTGTGGGGCTGCAGAGCAGCAAAACCCAGAGCAGTGGCAAAAGAATGGCAAGGTTGGGACCGTGGCAGCCCAGCTCCTGAGAAGATGGTGCTATTAAGGTCCTAGTTCAGTGGCTGCTATCCTGAGCAAAAGGCTAACCCCACAGCAGAAGAAGCAGGACTGGGTTGGGCTCCAGCAGCAAAAGCGAATTTCCGCCCCCAAGCAGCAGCTCTCATTATCCTCCTCTGAAGCCAGCTGAGAGAGAGAAAGAGAGAGAGAGAGCAAGCGAGAGAGAGAGAGTGAGAGAGAGAGAGCAAGAGAGAGAGAGAGGGAAAGAGAACTAGCATCTGCCTCAGCTCAGTATTTTACCAGCCCAATTCTCTTGTATCTCTGCCCCTCAGAGAGATACCTCAGGTAAGAGAAATGCAGCCAGCCAGATGCCCTTCTCCCCTGAGCTTGATCATTTCTTTTGTCTCTCTTAAGTACCCGGTCATTCTTGCTTCATAGAAACTTATGGAACAAAATTCTGTGAGGAAAAAAAAAAAAAAAGATCCTAATACCCAACATTTTGTCAGTGCCTACATCCCAGGACAGGGGTCCCAGTTCCCTGGTTTTACTACCACCTAGTTCTATACCATGGGCATTGGAGCAGCCAGGTCACCAGGGGCTCTCCTGGCTAGCAGCTCAAGTCTAGATATTCCACAATTCACACGGGGATAGGGATTTGGGTGATTTTATCCGGCCCTGCCTCTTCCTCCTGTTGAGAGGGCATTGCTTCCTCTTCATACCTCACTAAGCGGATGGATATTGCCTTGGATGTCTTCTTCCATGTAGGGGTAAGCACTCCCAGTGTGGGCTGTTCCTCTGATTCAGGCTGTAGTTGAAAGTACCCATGGTGCCTGTTGCTCTGCCTTCCTCCTCCTCTCTCTGACTGTGCTGTCTAGTATGGAGCACTGTCTGATAAATAGTAGCCAGGGCCAAACACATTGCATAATTTTGCAATGGAACTGCCACAGCATTTTTCTTTCAAATATTCTCCCACTTTATCAGGATCCTGTAGATATTCAGGGGTGAACTTCCAAACCACTGGAGCAGAACAGTCCTGTTTCTGCCACATTACATGCCACTTGACTATCCACCCCTGGGGCAGATCTCTAAATAATCTTCCTAAAAATCTCTTTTGGAACTCTATAAACATGGTGTGGAGTGCACTGAGGAGACATGGAAGACTTAGCAACAAGAACATGCTTTCCTTAACATCCAAGGGAAATTCAAAATCCTCAAAAGCTGTTGTCACAGGCTTGAAGGAGGAAAAGATAGTGAAACCTGGGAAAAATCTTCCTCCCCTGTTCTCCCTACAGACTGAGTACAATTATTAATGGACTCTCAAGGCAGCACTCAACAACAAGTGTCTTGGGTTGCAATTCAAGATACAACCAAAAGTATGTGTTCTATTGCCATCTGTTGAAAACAGTTGGGGAGGTGTTTTCTTTATCTCTTCCAGGACCCATCCTCCCTCTGGGGGGATATCTGCTGTTCATGGGCCATTGAGTCTCAGTGCATGACTGATACAATTGCATCATCCAATTAGGAGATGCTCCACCCAGTAGGAGGAGCCAAGCATTCCTACCTGGATAAAAGCTGAGATTCACAACACCAGGGCAGCCTATTTGCACTGGATTGCCAGAGGAAGACCAGATCCATCTCATCACCACTGGACCTTCAGAGAAACTACACTCTTCTACAGGACCATCTCTGCTCCAACAGAACCACAACTGTCACTCCAGGAGGACTTAACTGGACTGCTACTAACACCCTGACCAACAGGATGTCAGGTTGTATTCTGACTGTCAGTGTTTTCTTTTTTTTTGTTTGCTTTTTTTTTACTACTACATTTTTATTTTTAATATTCCTAGTAAAGAACTGTTATTCCTATTCCCATATCTTTGCATGAAAGCAAATTTCAAATTCAGAATAATTCAGAGGGAGGGGGGTTACATTCTCCATTCCAAGGGAAGCTCTGGCTTTCCCTGGCAGACACCTGTCTTCCTAAACCAAGGCAACAAGGTAGGAGTTCAACACTGAATACATGTCCCAAATGGCCCTCATTGTCCTCAACGTTATCATGTCATAAACCAATATCCCACAGTACACCAACAGAGCGATCCTGACCCTTCGCCCTGATCTCAAAACGAGCACTGTGATGGGCACAGAGAGTATATATGAAAATATAGACAGGGTGAGGTACCACACCCACATGAACAGACCAAGTAACGTTGTAGCCAGTTACTCTGTACCTAATACAACAAATGCTTAGATCAAATTTTGTTTCCAACCCTCTCTGGGCAAATCTATTGATATCCCAACCCTTTCCCACCCCATGTTGGATGTTAAATAAAGCTACTGTGGTTTAGGAATGGAATTACCCAATTAAGTGCTCCCACTAAAACAATGCTGCTGCTCACTCTCCCTCCCCCTCTGCCCCACCTGTAGGTGGCTGGAGGAGAACTGGAGTTGCAAAAGGCAAAGATCACAAGCTGAGGTAACAATTAACTGGTGTCCTAGGTTAAAATGTAAGATGTGCCCAAAGTATGTATTCTATCACCATCTTCATGAGCTGTTGAAACCAGGTGGGGCAGTGTTTCCCTTATCTTCTGCTAATGGCTCATCAATGCCTTGCCACGACTCATAGATAACGCCCCCCCCGGGAGCTATCTCTGTTTAATGGGCCATCATGGGCCATCAAGGACCCATTACATGACTCATAGAATGATAACAGTCCATTGTGACATGCTCCAAGCATTCCCACATGGATATAATCCAGGGTTTGGGACAGCACAGTAGGCCCTTTCCCCACTGGATTCCCAGAGGACAAGAGCTATCAGACCTTCTCTTCAGGATTACTGCTTCGACAAGACCATCTCATCTGGACTGCTACTACCACCCTAACAGGGTGTCAGGTTGTATTCTGA